>CAJUYG010001462.1:57999-69326 GCA_910591675.1 Galerucella calmariensis
TACTTGTGTAAATGGAATGGACTCGAAAGAGTTTTCGCATACTGTATGTTGACTGAGGATATGTAAAAATATTTTTTTTGTGATTCAGAGCTCTCCACTGCCCTTTAATCCTTCTGGTCGTACAAATGATATCGATGCACTAACACAAGTTGTAAACCACGCCGAAAAATTTGTGTATATCTCTGTTATGGATTATTTTCCTTTAATGATCTACACCCCGAAAGTTAAATTCTGGCCGATTATCGACGATGCCATTAAAAAGGCTGCCATCGAGAATAAAGTTAAGGTAAGACCAAGATTATTTATTAGTCCTGACATTTTTCTCATTGCGTCTTTGCTATTCTATTTTGGGTAACTCTGTATATCTATCTGTTAAATAATTTGATTTTTTGCATCGGATTGAAACAAAAAGTGTTATTTTCTATTATACCTACATGAACATCTCTGAAAATTTCCATGTTCGACTCTATCAGATTTCATTATTAAAAAAAAATTAGATTATAGAGGGCCCCACAAGTGGCGCCAATTTTTGAGGTTAGGTCACTTTTCACTAATGTAGATATGCCATACTAACAGATACCTAAAAACACCATATACAGTTTCCACTATCAATTCGGGGCTATACTTGGGGGGTTATTGTGGGTGTCAATAATTGTCAAAAAAAAATTTCCATTATGGGCACCCCAAATGAGGAAGATTCCCAAAATATTCTCGTTCCGAGTTGACATCCTGGCGGGTCGGGGGGATTTAGTGACAAAGAGGATTCGATTTACCCTTATACAGTATGCGAAAACTCTTTCGAGTCCATTCAATTTACACAAGTACGACAAGGAAAATATGAGAAAAACTGCTTGAAAGAGAGAGAAGGGGCGTATCTAGTTCATCCATTCAGCTCTCGATGAACTAGATACGCCCACAATTATTCTTCTCCCTCTTTCATCAGTTTTTCTCATATTTTCCTTGTCGTACTTGTGTAAATTGAATGGACTCGAAAGAGTTTTCGCACACTGTATTGTGTTTGATGTACAGACACTATAGGCGAGCGGCACACCCCCAAAAAGTCGTTTAGAAAACGAAAAAGTGACCAGATCACTTCTAATCGCTAAAAACCATGTTACTTTATGTTTTCGATGGTGCTGAATACGAATATGACGTTTGTTTTTTTCTAAAATTGGGGGAACATTGTTAAAATCTACAATTAAGTGAAAAATTAGAAAAAATTTTTTTCGCGAATATCGAACTTCAACTCGCTGCCATTCACGGAATAATCAATATTTTTTCATAAAAATTTAATCATACATTTTTGAACTCATTTGCAAGGCAGTAAAATATACCCGAAATTTCCAAAGCAATTTCCCACCGATCGGGAAATTTCGAAAAATTTTTTACTACTCTTTCTGACTTTGTGCATACTTTTGCAAAAGTTGAGTGACAAAGTTTTTGATTTTCAATTTCTACATATGTAGTCTCCAAGTGTAATATACAAGGAAGTTTTTCAGAAAATTTCAAATGTTTATTTGCAAAAATAAAAATTATACAGCGTCTTAAACCTCAGCCTTCTAGACGTTCGACGCTTGCACTGGGCGCGTTTCTCTTGGATTTGTGAGAGAAGTGAGTGAGAGAATTATTGTGACTCTGTCGTGCACAATAAATTATTGTCTCTGAAATACTAAGTGTTCGACGTACAATCTTATCATCGACTGCTAACTGACCTTTGAAAAATGAATTATTATCAATTATCCAACAGACTAATTTTTGTAATATTTGTGAAACATGTCTTTGAAAACTCTATTGTTACTTCACTTGGAAGGAAATTTTCTGTAGATCTAGGTATCTTATCAGTTTCACTTCGAATTAATCCAGCTACTTGATGAACTATCGAGTTTTCGTCTTTTTTATTATCAATATTTTCGTAAGTTACGCTGTTCTTCTTATTTACAACATCAAGTAAATTATGAACAATTAAAACAAGAGGAAATTGAGATGAAGCAACAATATAAGCTTTGCCTGGATGTGAGTAACATCTTAATTGTTCATCGGCTACTTTCATATTGATAAATATAGTTCCCAGCCAAGACCATAAAGAATCTATAAAAAAATACATAATCAACGAATGGCAGCTAAGATGGAATTTGAATCCCTGCAATAAACTTTCTCAAATAATACCCGATGTATCTAAAGTTCCTTCCTTACCAAACAATAGATCCGACCAGGTGAAGACTATTAGGCTTAGAATTGGACACACCAGAATAACCCACCAATACCTGATCTCCAAAGAAGACATTCCTCTGTGTGATCGGTGCCAGTGCGTTAAATCTGTGAAGCATATTATTTCAGAGTGCCCTCATCTTAATTATATGCGTAATTTGTGTGGTGTTTCGGATAATATAAAGACAGCTCTTACGGAAAAATTAGATAAAACCCTAAAATTTCTGAAGTCGATTAACATTTATAAGCTCTAGACTCTATAATTTTTTTTGTTTGTGTGAATCCTATATGTATCTAAACTGCCAATGACCCAAGTGGTTGACGCAGTGTATGTGAAAATAAAAAAAAACTTAATTTATATACTCACTACTTAATGTCTATTAATTTATCTACACTCGGTATAATAATTGTCCTAATTTATCTTCAACACTATTTATATTCACTTTCTGTTCACTCACTGTATACTGAAACTGTTTACCGATTCACTGTATACTGAACAACTCTTTGATTCACTCGAAAACCCGCGTATATATACTCCTTCGAATCTCTAGAAAATTCTTGAATATACCACCTTTGCGTATACTTCATAATTCGGGAACATTCGAGTTAAACCATTGGCCTTGGTACGCTTCGAGAACCTTTCTAGAAAGGTCGCATTCATAGTTTGCGGCAGAACCGGCTTCTGAATGAGTGAGTTCGTAACAATATCTACACTTTTACCATGTGATACGTTTGTCAACTTGATAATTTTTCTTCTGGTTGTCTGCTTCGCAACACATGAAACACATGTTTGACTAATCTAATGACGGTGATTGCAAAATACGTACCCTTTTATTATCTGCATAGTTCACAAAGTCATTAGATCGCCGTTTCGCCATTTCGAGATAGGTACTGTTTGCGCAATGCATTATAAAGAATTAATGAATTATGTGTGAAATTATCGCACAACAATCGTTGATTAATCGATACTTACATCCTTTTCACATTTTTTCAATTAATTACAGACTTGAAATGTATTTTATTCTACGGCTAAACAAAACGTGCAAGTCTGACCGATTTGGTTGCGAGCAATACCTGTTCAGGCTTGCACAGAGCTAGACGCGCTTGAAGCACGCGCACTACATAAACCGCGCGGATTTTCGAATGAAGTAAAATTTTTGTGTGTGATTACATTTTTATGAAAAAATATTGATTATTCCGTGAAAGGCAGCGAGTTGAAGTTCGAAATTCGCGAAAAAAAAATTTCTCTATTTTTCGACGTAATTGTAAATTTTAACAATGTTCCCCCAATTTTAGAAAAACAAACGTCATATTCGTATTCAGCACCCTCGAAAACATAAAGTAACATGATTTTTAGCGATTAGAAGTGATCTGGTCACTACCATGTCATTTTAGGGGTGGTTGCCGCTCGCCTACTATTTTAAAGTCACTGGTTCAATACATCGAAATATGTTTGCTGTCCAAAAAATTCATAGCTTTGACAGCAATCGAATGACATTCCAAGGACTGCTTTATTTTGGATATGGAATATTACAGTTACTTGCATAGAAAAGTGGGAGTTACAAATATCGGAAACGAAAACGTTGTTATTTTAGTACAGTAAATGTTCTGTTAATCTGATACTTTGAAATTGCCTTTGGCTTTTTAAAAAACGTTATAGATGCACAAAAGAAATATGGCTGTTATCAATTTAAGCAAGTCACGCTTACACTGCTGAAGTGAGTGTATCACTTCTATATGCAAGCAACTGTACACATCGGGAATATAATACCAGACTACCTGAACTTGAAACTAGTATATCAAAAGACAACTTTTGAAAATGAAATATTTCTGGGATTGCAGGGAGATGCACGCCCTTCCATTTGGGAAAATCTGCAGTACCTTGGCCATGCTTGACACTTTACTGGCAGACACATTCGAAGCAGCATCGGATCTTTTCCGAAAATTGTTTTCACCCTGTTTTTTTCATAACATGAAAACGATGGTCCTTATAGATTTGTATTATATTTTCATACATCGTATGAAACATAAATCGTATTCGTATGCTCATGCATATGCCCGAAATAGTATATTAAGGGCCCGTTATTGAATGAAAATATGACCGTAAAAACATGGCTTACGTTTTTCATTCAGTTAATTTTTATTAATAATTTTAGATGAGACATGAGGTGTTATATCGATTGCCAAACTGTTAAGGTAGTGCATCATAATTTATATGGGTTTCTTGTTAGTAATAAATTCAACAGACATTGTCAAATATCCCCAATTCTGGGCAATGAAGATTGAAATGATATAAAGGTGACACATCCTTCATAACAGTATTTTATAGACAAATGTGTGACAATGCAGCGAAAATATTGTTATTTTATCAAGAACTGAATGAAATAAAAGCGGCATAATTAGCGCCGTAATTCAAATATGGTAGCCAAAAACTCAGTCTTATTTGGTTGAACCGATTTGGTATCAGAGGGAGCTGACTGAATCAATATCATTCGAGTGATAGGTATATATCGAGAGGATAGTTTCCGATATGAGACTCTAATTTTCCAATCCAGTGTTGCCAGAACGGGTACAATTGTATCAGATTTCGTACTCTCGATAATCTAAATGTACACTGGTACAACGTGTGTAATGCAATAATATTGGCTTGTTAACTTTTAATAGCGAAAGTATTAGTTATACACGAACGACTTCAAAGCGTTTTTCATATAGACAATCAAAGATCTCGCATTATATCTTCTCTTTATAATAATAAATCACATTAAGCTAAGTTAGATGTTTAAAAATGATTTCATTTATTTATATTGATTTATTCAATTGAATGTTGTTTGTTTTTGTAGGTTTGAGTAAAATTAAGGGATTTGTCATGGTTTTTTAATATTTTCGGTATTTAGGCTAAGATCTGGTAAATAATTTAGGCAGTAGCTGGCAACAGTGTTCTTGTTTTCGTTCCAGTTTAGGATAGGATAGAGTTGCCTGTGGTTTTAAAAACGTAAAACAAACATGACGTACACACGGAGGAAAAAAAAGCATCATACAAAATTTATATACAGTGTGGAAACCACTTATGGAATAAAATTCTTTATGTCATTATTTTAGAAAATTATAAAATATGCCGAGACTCGTCAACTTTTGAATTGAGTTGTGCGTTATGTAAATGTAAATGTACAGGGTGACTCACGCAAGTATGCCATAGTCGGTGTTTTCTTTTTAATGAACCGATTCCAAAAAACTAAATAATGTATGGTCAATTATGGATTTTACAGGGTGAAATTTTAAAATTAATAATTTATTACACTTGAAATATTGGTACTTTTTAAAATTAGCTAAATCCGGATTTATCAAAAATCTAAACTAACTAATTATTAGACGTATTTGTATATTAAACAAAACCTGCTACGCCCATGAATTTTATCATAAATACCTAAAAATTGCCTAAGAACGCCAATAATTAGACAAAATCGGTAAATAATGTGTATTGTTTTAAATCGGTAAATAATGTGGATTGTTTTCTATTCTGTCAGTTGTTGATGTGTTGACAGTTTATACTGGAAAAGTGAGATCTTCCCCAATAAATGGATTGGACGAAGATGTACTATCGAGTGGTCAGCTAGATCGCCAGACCTTACGCCGTTAGATTTTTTCCTGTGGGGTTTCTCAAGATAAAGTATATGCAACACAACCAACTAGCATTGTAGACCTCAAAGACAGGATAACTACAGAAATACGGAATATTTCACCTCAAACTTTAAACGAAGTTAAGGAGTTCTATAGGAGACTGTGCTATTGCCAACAACTAGGTGGAGAACATTTTGAGCATTTATTTTAATGTATTAAAATCAAATACATCAGGTATTTTATGTATGTGTTTGATAACTGTAAAAATAAAAATTTCACCCTGTATAATTCATAATTGACCATACATTATTCAGTTTGTTGGAATCGGTTCATTAAGAGGATTTGAAAAATATGCAAATATACAGGGTGTTAAATTAAAAAAAAAACACCGACTATGGCATACTTACGTGAATCACCCTGTTCACTTACATTTATGTTCACATAACGCACAAGTACCAAGTGTAGAATTTTTTAAATAAGAACGAAGGTGTCGCTTCAATGTGAGTAGGTTCTTCGGTGTTACCATGAACCTCATAAATGCAGATGTTATTATTTGTTCTTAGATTATATTACGGGATATTATGATTTCTTCCCAACATTTTTTATGTATATTTTTTTAAATTTTTGTTTGTTTTTAAAGGTAAAATTATTAATAAGTTGGTGGAACCATTCGAGACCATCAGAAGACTATTTTTTGAGGTCACTGGCTAATATAAATAACGCATACTCCGGAGTTAGTCTTGAAATAGTAAGTATTTTAGTTTATTCGTTAAATTGGTAACTGTATCGTTTTTTTTAACTTTAGCGTCGTTTCATCGTTCCGGCTAGCCGAGATCAACAAAAGATACCGTTCGCTCGAGTGAATCACAACAAATATATGGTCACTGACAACACAGCATTCATAGGTACTTCTAATTGGTCCGGTGATTATTTCACAGATACAGCAGGTATTACGTTCGTCTTACATGATCCTGTATTTGACAGAAATAGTAGTCACACAACAATACGTAGTCAACTACAGGGTATTTTCGAAAGGGATTGGAATTCACCATATGCCCATAATATAAATTTCACGGAATTTGACATTGCATATTTGTGAGATGAAAAATTTTAATTTTCAATTAATAGATTTATTTTTATTTATTTTATTCATCAGCAGAAAAACAGGAAGAGATAAGAAATGCGCTTTTAATTTTTACCGGTTAATTATATGAACTTTTTTTGTTATCCAATTTTTTGTTTATAAAGTGTGACCCATTTCGTTTGGAAGCACCCCTGTAAAATCCGCATTTCTCAAGTGATTTTGATTTAGTTGTTTTTGTTAGATTCAGTATCAAAAACAGTATTTTGGTACAAATTTTCATAGTTTAATTACTATTTTCAAGGCCCTCTATGCTAATTTTTCTTTGCCAAAAAAGACGAAAATCCATTAGGCATTTTTAATTTTCAAATATGACAATACCACTGGATTCAGAATCATCACAAGTGTAAACTTCCAAAATTTTATAAACAAATTTTTATTAACAACAAAGATATTACTACATGAATTTGGAAAAAGTGGTATTTTCATTAATTTTTACCGAGAATGTAGAAAAATTTTTAAAATGGCAACATGGTGAACAAAAACTAGAACTCAAACATATTGCACAGTGGAAATTCGAAGCCAATAACTTAACCCGTTCTGGAATTATAGCTTGTTTTTGTTTACCATGTTGCCAATTTTGAAATATGTCTACATTCTACGTAAAACATTAATAAAGATACCACTTTTTCCAAATTCATGTTGTAATAACTTTGTCGTTAATAAAAATTTTTTTATAAAATTTATATTTGAAAATTTGAAAAAAAATGCCCAATGTACTTTCGTCTTTTTTGGCAAAGAAAAATTAACATAGAGGGACTTGAAAATAGTAATTGGGCTATGAAAATTTGTGCCAAAATACTGTTTTTGATACTGAATCTTACAAAAAATTCAAACCAAAATCGATTGAGAAATGCGGATTTTACAGGGATGCTTCCAACAAAATGGGTCACACTGTTAGGAAAATGAAATAAGTATTTAAATAATTTTCCAGTAGAATTGAATTTTAAATTTTCTCGATTATTCATCGATTAATCGATTATTCTGCCCACCCCTAGTGGGGAAGAGTAGGAACCTTGTTACGAAGGAACGCCTGTAATTCTGGTTCTGTTTGACCGATTTTAATAAACTTGATGTTGTTTGAAAGAGATTTGGTTGAAAAATCGAAACTGGCTCTCTCATATGATATACGACATTGAAGCTGCTGTTTTCTCTACCCGTCAGCGATTGATTTCATGCATTGAAAATGATGGACGACACTTCGAACATCTAGGGTGACACTAATTACGCAACCCATTATTACATTTCATTTAGGTAATCTAGTGGCAACCATAACATTAGTATGATAACAGTTTAAATTATTGCGTTTACTAACAACGAAGGCCTTCAATGTGTCTTATTGATATGATTATACTATTTTGGATTGTACCCATATCACATGGTCCTACACCAAAGTTTGAATGCTATAGAGATCTATATACCAGGTTGGATTTTTGCAACTGCCATGGCTCTCACCTATGATACACGACATTGAGGCTGCTGTTTTCTCTACCCGTCAGCGATTGATTTTATGCATTGAAAATAATGGACGACATTTTTAACATCTAGGCTGCACTAATTACGTACCTAGTTATTTCTTCTCATTGTTAGTAGCGACAGCCATAACATTACTATGCTAACAGTTTAAATTACTGCAGACCAATGTAAGATTTTTTCATTCAGGCTAAATTTAATAATTTCGGTTAACGCGAACCAGCCTTCTATACGTTGGAAGAACAATTCCAGCCATTTACCTGTTTCTTACGATATCTCAGGATAGAAAAGAGATATCGCCTTGCGCTTTGCGGTGTTTTATTACTAATTTACGAGAAAACACAATATTAAAAAAAATAAAACAGCGCCCTCTAGCATTTATGTTATTGATCAGATTGCTTCAAATTTACAAATTTTCGATTGTTCAACAAATGCTCTTTCAAACAACATCAAGTTTATCAAAATCGGTCAAGCAGAACCGGAATAACAGGCGCTTTTCCGTAGCAAAGTTCCCACTCTTTCCCCACCCCTTATTTGAAGAGATAGACTTAAACTTGTTGCATTAAAAATATGCAGAATTTGTCGAGGAATCTGATTATAATATTCAATATTCTCCTTAATTTAGTAAATTTTGAAAAATTTTGCATTTTAAAATTTTAACTGTTAAATACGCCCTCTAGCGGTGGACCTACAATTCTGAAAATAATTTCCAGGCGTTTCTCGATGCCACTTTTGTTATAAATTTTTTTTCCGGAACCTGTGCTATAATCCATTCCTGGGATATGGCCGACGGCCGTTCTTAATTGGCTACCCGGTACAACAACGTGTAGTTTTTACTATTTCAAACGCTGGTTCAGGTCCAGTGAATGCAGTTTCAGACCCTAGCACAAACAAGTGTGGATAGCGTGGATTTTCCAATTGAATACGGATGCAAACTTTCTCAACGTTGCGTGAACATTACAAGTGTCCAAGGCGTAGTGGGTAAGTTAACAGGCCACTGGGCACGAAATGCTAATGGGGTTGACTGGCGAAGCCATGTGCAGATTCTGTATTCTATGCCACTGACACTGTCAGGCGAATGTGGTGTTTCTTGTACTATGCGAGGACAAGAAATAATATGAAAGATTCAGACTTAAGGCTGATTAGCTGATTAAAAAGAGTCGGGTGGAGAATGTCATCTACCACAATTAATAGCTCTAAAAAAGTTGCTGTGGAATAGGCTGATTATCCACCTCACCAAATCTATCTATCTAGCTTTGCATCCAGAATTATACCCAGATACTTGAGCTCCTGGATTAGACAATGCTGAACGTTTTCTAGTGAAGTAAATGAGCGCAGTTTTTGCAGGATTCGCCAAGCATACCTTGGATCCTCCAATCTGGTATTAAACTGAGTTTTTGGTTTCCATAAGCTGGAAGATCTTGGAGGGTTCTTTTACCTCCAGGAAATCTATTGGGACCCACAAAAGAACTCTGGCAGTTTTGAGGAAGTCATCGACTTTAAGGCTTGCACACTTCTAGGGCTTCAGTTGCAGGAAATTTCCCTCCAAGAGTGGTTTGCGAAGACCCTAACCACTTGGCACACAATTGCTTGGCTAAAAACTAAATTTTTCGATTTTCTATAATTTCTTTTAATGATGAATACATTTTGTTTAAATTTGTTCTTTAATTTGTATAGGCAACAAAATACGTCTCCACATTGTTTCTAACACGTTTCGTTTTTATAAGAACCTGCAAAATTTGTTTAAAACATATATTGGGCTAAATAATAATATTTTTGGGTGTAGAATATACGGTTGAATATTGGGCGATCCAATCACCCTGTATATTGAGACAGTTTCTTTAACGTATTTCATGTTATTTTATAGGAGTTATTTATACCAATAATTGGTATATAAAGGAAATTAGTGGGGCATATAAACCAAATAATTATTAGAAATAGAAAATAACAGTTTTCACGTCTCTATCTGTTTTATTCTGATTATTTTCTAATATTTATGATTTAGATTAATTTAATATTCAAATACTTAAATTACAATCATTTAAATGCTCATTGATAACGTTTATTGTGATATTTTGTAGAGCACCCATTATCCGATTTTGTTAAAGCGACGATGTGAAACAGCACAAAATATTTATTGACAATTTTGTACGTGTGCCTTATTTTTTTAAGCAAGAATTTTTGTAATTGATTTTTTTTAGAATTTAAAATATTACGTAGTAAAGTTTGTCCAAAGTCAATAAGACCAGCTAAAGCACATGTTCGTCTCCCTTGCCCACTCAGGCAGATAAAAAAAAACTTGGCTACTGCAATTGATTTTGGATAAACTTCATTAGTTTCTATGTAAATATATGTAGATATTGATTAAATTATGAAATCAGATTTTTGTTTTGTTATTTTCCTCTATCCAGTGATGCCCGATATTTTAGTTTGCGAGAATCGACGGTGAATTCTTAATAATAGGTCCGATTTTTCCCCTCTGGACACGGAACCCTAAAAATGGACCTAAATCTCCTTGTGAATGGACGAGAAATTTCACTATGCATAGTACAGTCGAGATATGCCTGGTACATGCAAGAAAATATCACCCAGTATATTACCGCAACCCGCAGCAGATTCGACTAAGTATATCAAACTGACTGGTTATTTTTAAGAATGTTTCAATGCAATGACCTTATAGAATATATGACTCTAAAAACATTATTATAGATAAGAGCTTCCTGAGTACGGCCTAATTTGAGTAGGATATTGGAAGTGGCCTTTTACATTGATTAAAAAGAGCTCCAACAAAATTAAAACACATTTCCATTGGGGTGCCGACGAAAAAAAAATTATGCCAGCTTCCAAAACATATCTCGACCCAATACACAATACAGCTCTACGTCTT
>CAJUYG010001463.1:1814-30086 GCA_910591675.1 Galerucella calmariensis
TAGATAGATAGATAGATAGATAGATAGATAGATAGATAGATAGATAGTTTTATTGTGCATAAGATACATCTTTTCACAAGGGTTCGGTACATAAATTAGGTTAGTATATAATATATTTTTGTGATTATCTATTCTCCGCATGCAAAAGCTCTTAACTTTAATATACCAATGACAATATTGGCTAGAGTAGAGAGCTCGGGGAGATTGTCATTATTGACGTTTAAATAGTGTACTAGACCATCAATACCATCCACACCATGAAAAAATCTGTTTTGTCTAAGAGAACTATAAATTGGGCATTTGAATAGAATGTGCTCTAACGATTCTGGTGTATGCATATTACAAACGGAACATATTTCACTACAATCAATTGAATAGAAATTACCTTTAAAAGAAAATTTCAGTATCTTTTTGTTGGAAGTTCTGATTTGTGCGATAATTCTCGTTATATACATAGAAGCAGGAATCCACAAATAATTGTTACGCGAGCTGCTGCATTAATGTGCTCAATTAGTGCCCCCAGTGAAATTCCCATATGATACGACTATGGCTCCTCCGCCGTATTTTCAAGAATGATCTGGAAAACGTAACATCTAGAAAAAACCCGGCGCATCCACCAAAACTTCGAGTTCGAGAGGTTTCTAGAAATACATACGTGCGAGTATAAATAGGCGACGAGCATCGCAGCGGAGTCAGTTAGTCAGTTAGTGTTGATACTGAAAGAAAGCAATCGCGCATCGATAAAGTGACTTTCATATAAATTATAGTTAGTGTGTGTTTAGTGTATTATATAAATTAGTAAATAAGGACTGTATTTGAATATAAATCTGTAAATATAAATTAATTGTAAATATAAATTAGAATAAACGTTACATAATTCTTTCTGGTTTCATCAATCATCAACCGAGAGTATATTAAAGAATAACTGGAGGAAACCTTCCTAGATATATCAATTTCGAGGAGTTTTCTTTCAAAATTTCCCAAAATAACGCCATCTAATGTATGTGAACATGTATTCAAATACTTTATCCATAAATGTTCACATTCGGCAAAAGTGAACCATTCTTTAACTTGTAAGACCCAATTATATTTAGCATTTTCAGTGGTTAAAAAAGTAAAAGTAGTAAAAGTCGCATATAACTGATTTTAGATATTCTAGAATTATCCATTATTTTAAGTTTATTCAACCACATTAACGCATGTTTGAAAATGATTAATGATAAGTGAGACGAGTATGTTTCAAGACGTACAATGTAATCTGGAGTATTTTGTGACAAATTCAACAATTTCTTGAAAAAATTAACCTGAACTCGCTCAATAACATCAGTATAGCGTAATCCCCACACGCCAATTCCAAAGGAGAGAGAAGATAGATTTATTGAATCATACAGTTTGATTCTGGAATCCCATGTATTCATTTTGGATCGACACATAATATCCATCACTGCTCCAATGGCGCGACAAGCTTTTATTTTAGTATTCTTGGCCATAGTACAGAACTAGGATGTTGAGAAGAAATCGACACCTAGATACGTAAACTGATTAACTATTTCTAATCTAAGACCATTGTAATAAAAATTTTGATTTAAATTATGTTTTTGCCCTCCCCTTGCAAATATTAATACATACTTTTGTTTTATCAGTGTTAACTGTGAGTTTATTGTCAGAACAGTAAGTTTCGAGTACTCTCAGTTTACGTTCCATATCTATTGGCGAGTCACCAAGTATCACTATATCATCTGCGTATTGAAGCATTAAGACATCATTCCTGCCATCGATATTAATCCCGCATAAGTTACTTGAACGAAAGTAATCCTCAATATCAGAGATGAAAATAGAGAAAATCAATGGACTCAGCGATTCACCTTGAAGAACTCCCTCAGATATAGCATATTTCTTACTATACCCATACTATACTATGCCTAATTAAAAATGTAGCATTGTCATTATAAGTGTTTTAATATTCTGATATACTTAGTACTAACTCCGGTAAGGTAAGGTAATTTATTACGATTCTGATACAAACAAAGTATGCTGACTTATCAGTGAATGCTTTAAGTTTTTTTATGCTTTTCTGCCATTGCTTCCGATTTTTTTGCATCCTTATTAATAGAAATAAATGTTTTGTTAGATGTTTTAATCGTAGTACTTTTACATTCTGGAACCGCACAATATTTATAGCTTTTTTATTCTGGTTCTGGTCCATTGTGTGGAATAGTTTAAATTATTTCTAAACGTTCTTATTTCACAAACATAACACTGTTTAGAGTTTGCTAAAACGTATAATAAAAAATAATAAGCATATAAGCAAGCAAAATAGTGTTACTAGCTAAGTAGTCATCTAACCGAAAACCGATCGGCGCGGTATCCGCTCTCTGAACTAGAGATTTCATATGAGATGACGTCACTCCTGAAAATCGGAGAGGAGCGCTGTTTAATGTTTATAATTTTTTTTAGGCGACTCAGGAGTCTCGCTGACGTCTAATTTTTTGCACAGAGCCTCAAAATGATGTGCTCTTCCTAATGGTAAAATAAAAAAATATATGTAAATGAGCCCATAATGAACAAATCCAAATATTTTGAGAATCCAGGGCCAGTGAAGAAAAACTTCTGCATCCTAATTTTATATACCAGGAGATTGCCTTCAACTTATTTGCTGCTTCAACGCTCAATCAAAAAGGACCGATAACATAAGGATGCATTCATAATCAGTAGTAATAACCCAAGGACAAGGATAATTGTTCGAAAAATTTTATGACAGATTTCGAAAGCTTGTTGCTTGGAAACAGACATCGTAGGCGGAGGTCTGTTTCTACAAGCAACAAGCTTGAGAAAGTTGTCATAAAATTTTTGAGCATGTCCGAGGGTTATTCGGATAGAACATTTTTTGCTAATTATAGTAGGTATTACAACCAAATCGTGACATTTCGAAATATTAAATATTTGAAAATTCAAAATGGAAATAAATCAATATGTGTCCATAGCAACGTCTAAATAGCCCATGGTCTGTTATCAGTGTAGTGTTGACATGATTGGGTTAAATTGTTCATAATAATGAGGACATTTGATTGGTTCTTGGAACTGTCAAAAAATTTTCTATTGAATAGGTGAGGAGCGAAAACAGACAGTGTACAGGGTTATTAATTATAAATTACCCACCCCCTATCATCGTTATTATTACTTTTAGAAAAAGAAGTCTCATATAAAAAATGTTTGGTTACAGCTGAATTTTATTTTATCAAAAGTTCAGTAGCGTGCAAATTTAAGGAAATACAAAAAATAATAGTTCTTCTTCAAATGGGTCACCCTGTATATTTTCACATTTTTGGAATGGACTTTTTTTCTAATTTCAAAAATATATAGTATGTTACCCCTTCCTTGTACCGTTTTTGAATTATGAAATGTTGAAAATCTGAGTTTCAATAATTACTGTAAATGTGAAAAAGATAATTTATCAGTAAGCTATGAAAATGACAACTAATATCTTCTGTAAGTTCCTTGTGGCATAACTTATTCTTTTTTCTTATACTTTTGGGAATCAAAAATTAATAAAATAATTCTTGGTCCCTATCTGACACAACGAAAAAATATGACAACTAGACAATCAATAATATTTTGAAGTTTAAGACTAATCAAATTTTATTGAGGGCCATTCATAGTAGATCACACCTCTGGTAAAATGTGAAATAAAATATTTTATTTTATGACATTCTAACGATATGATAGTCTACTAGAAATGGAATCCAGTGAAGTGCACGTTCCAGGAACGGTTTTTATTGGGATAGCGCTTTTTTTAGCTTATTTTGGAAATGTTAATAAAACGCGTTTGTTGTTACTTTTTTGTGTATGATCATTTTTGTTTTCAAAACATGTATAACTCAGTTTGGTGATTTTGTGTATTGAAGTGTGTATCGATTAACAACTATTCCAATAATAGATCATAAGAAAACCTGGATAAAAACTTATGATGCTATCCTGATAACGCAGGTAATAGATTATTGGGAATTTCTCTTTCTAACATTGGTAACCAAATTTGACTACATTCGGCTGAAATACTAGCTACACATTTATCTGAATTTAGTTGTATTAAAGCACTTTCTTTAATTTTTCGTCTTTTATTATTGGGCTCTTTCAATATTATTTTCGTCGAATCCCATTGAATTTTATGCCCCTCTTCCCAAGCATGTTTACAAATACCTGACTTAAAGAACTCCCTATCTTTGATGTATTTTTTATGTTCACTTATTCGGACTTTCAATGGTCTAGATGTTTCACCTAAATAGAATTTGTCGCATTCACAAGATATCTGATATATGCAATTTTTTGAAGACTGTTCTTCATTTTTTGGTTTCGTTTTTGTTAAGATAGATCTAAAAGTATTGTTAGATTTAAAGCTGGTACGAATATTAAATTGATTACCAATTTTCTTAATTCTTTCTGACAAACCCCTAACATACGGTATTGTCAAGTTTTTAAAAATTATGTTAGTTAAATTACTAATATTATTGTTATTCTTATGGGGTATTAACAATGAGCCTTTCTCTATATTCTTGATTTCTTTATTTACAAATTCTGCCGGGTAATTATTGGCATTTAAAACCTTTGTTCAGTAGAGTTTTCTCCTTTGTGAAATGATTATCAGTAGTAATACCCCTAGGGTCTTGATAATACCGAGATAATTTTGTCATAGAGAATGCTGAAAGCGTGTTGCTTGATAATAGCCCAAGGCCGAAGACCGAGGGCTATTATCTTTGAGAAACACGCTTGAAGGATTCTCTACGACAAAATTTTGAGTATTTATCAAGACCCGAGGAGTATTCGATAAGATAATTTTTTACTCTGTAGATATCAAGAAATTGATTGTCAATCTAACGTTTAATAATTTATTAGTTGGAATCAAACAAATATTATTCATTTTTATTCAAAACTACAGTTGTGAAAAGTACAATTGGTAAATTAATTGAATCGTTAGATGCCATATCAAATTATTCGCGACATTTTTAATCCAGTTGTCATTTTGACGTTTAATTAATTTTTAATAAAAAGTAAACACCAAACTGAAAACACCACATGTAGGGTATTATCGCTGTAATACAGCGGTGATTGGATGAAATTTGACACATGACTTGAAATTAAGTAATTTGATTGGTTACTATATTCAGTAAAAAATTATCATTAGAACAAATGATTCTGGCCCTATCGTATAAAGATTTCACTACCCCTTTTTTAACGCTTATAGCATGATTTGATTTAAAATTCAAATACCTATTAGCGTGTGTTGGCTTACGATAAACACTTGCTTCATACCCTGTAGGTGTTTTATTGATAAGAATATCCAAAAATGGTAAAAAATTGTTATTTTCAATTTCAAATTTTATAGATTTTTCTCCTTCATTTATATTTATTAAAAAATCATTCAGAGATACTAAGTCATAAGGCCATATTGCAAAAATGTCGTCTACATATCTCCACCAGACAATTGGTTTTAATTTTTGATTATTCACTATTTTGGCTTCAAAATGTTCCATGTAAATATTTGATAGAATTGGTGAGAGGCAAGAGACCATGGCAAGACCAAAATTTTGTTCATAAAAATCATTATTGAACTGAAAATATGTTTTTGAGAAAGGATCTTCTTCTGTTCCAAAATCTTCAAATTAACATAATTGTGCCTACCTTGGTTATGGTTTAGTTGATCAAATGATCACCACTAATTCCCTAGTAAATTCATTGACACTTTCCGTTGGTTGTTCCTTGTTTTTTTTGCATTGGTCATAAAAAGGCTGGTTTTCTTTGGGCCATGTAGTCTCAATGATTTTCGATTTAAATCGGATTTTTAAAGCCAAAAACTGGAAAAGTAGACAAAGTATTTTGTAAAATATCAAAGGCTGATTCCCACCTTAGTGGATTTATATACTTTACTACCTACCTGAAAGGCCATCATCGTCAACTATGATCTCTCTTGCATAGGTTTAACCAACCATGGGTTTTCAGGCCTTCTTTTGTTTTTCCTGACTGCTACCCAGCAAACTCTCTTATCCTGCAACCTCCTAGAGACGGTAACTGATGCATGACCTCCTAGATGTGCTCAAGGCATACATACATGGGCATAAACTGCGAGAGACTCTTTTGCTCATATTTGAATCGTTGTAACGTTATATTTGACCACTATCATTGGAATATTTAAATATCTACCGACGGACGGCGAGTAGCCAGTCCTTTTTCCTTATCAACATGTGATTCTCGTCGAAAACCTGTAGCACCGATCACCGCTAAAAGGCAAAATTTTTACATTTAATGTGCGACGGATAATCTCCGTTGGTGAGGATAAGTATACACTGATATTGGTCAAATATTTCAATTCTTCTGTCCTATACAGAGATAGAAACTAAGAACACACTACGAATACGTAAATTCTTTCTTGAAGCGGAGCATGTGAACAGGAAAGAAATTTGTAACGTATGTCGATTGCTCATCGCATAGTTCAACAATTTAATAGCGAGTAGTGAGAATAAGCTTTCTTTCTCCTGTGAACCATGAAACAATTAAGTTGAATTTTTAAAATTTATCTTTTATTTAAACTTTATCTTTCCTAAAGTGCATTCAATGTGAATGGTAAGTTGCATTTAAGTCCATGCTTTTCCTTTTGTGATTTTTGCTTTTATATTTTTTCCTCCTAGTGATAAGCGCCAGATACACACATACAATGATATTTTTTTTATCTTGTTCTTTTTATTTTCTAGTTTTTCTTATACAGGTGATAAAAGGTTCACATGTATATAGTTGAAGTCTTCAGAATATGTATATTTAGTTAATTAATTAATTCAATCTAATTACCAACAAGAATATTATATTTCCGGATTACATTTTTCATTCCATTTTTCACATTTCTTTATTGCTTCTTTTGTTTTCTTTTTATATAGTAAAATACAGGATATTTTTTTTATGAACCACGTTCTTAAATGATTTTCTTATCAACCATTTATTGTAAACCGAATAACTGTAGTAACTGTAGATATCCTGAGTTTTACATGGAAAAGGAATGTAACTATTGCTGATAGTATCTTTCTTAGCACTTACTTAGTACCTGAGACTTCGTACCTGGAAGTTAGTACCTGAGACGTACCTGAGACTTTGTACTTGAAAGTTGTACCTGAACTTTGTACCTGAGACCTGTACCTGCCAATTCCGGACGAAGTAGCTTCCATCTCAGACACGTGGAAAATTAAGGAAAGTAAACAAATGTAAAAACAACGTGCTGCAACACACAAAACCAACATTTTTTTTATATTTTACTGTGATATTTTAAAGTCATTATACAACTTGTAAATTTAACAACGTTGTTCATATTCCTTTCCTTCCAACATTTCCAGGTTTGTTGATAGAGAGTTGTGAGGTGAAAAACAAGTCGACTAATATTATTCAGGGTGGCGCCCACTTACCTTTCTTGATTAACTTTAAGTACATTTCTTAACTTGATTTATCAACTTATTAAATTCATTTGGTTTCTTAACTTCATTTATTATCTCATTAACTTCAATATAACTTCAATAACTTAAATAAATTAGGATTACCCGCGAACCGGTAAGACTACTCCCTGAATTGATATTAGTTTGGTCTCCGAATTCACACCTGAGGTGCTCTCCACATTGAGTCGCCGTTGCAATTTATCTTGCCTAATTATTCTAAATAAATAATAGGTAACATAGTATCGCGGAGAAGAAGAACACTTACACCTTGAAGCTGTCTTCCTTAGAAACAAGTAAGATCTAATCTTTACTTTCCTGACGTAATAAATAGTCCAGTTTGACACTTCCTAGACTGTGCCCTTGATGTCTTAACTCTAGCTCAAGCTACCTAACTTATGTGGGATTGTGTAACCCATTGTCTTTTATCCATAAATTTAAATATAAAGATATAACACTTTTGGTTAAGTTGCATGTCTTAGCTTACATATTATAATAGAAGTGCTAGTTTCAATTAATTTCAACCAGACTTTTTCGTCTGCATAATTTAAAAACTGTAAACCAAATAGTACTACTTGGGACTTATATTGTATGGCTCATTACCATTCTTGTTCAATCTATTTTCTTCAACTGTATACAATACCTAATACATACTTGGCATTGAACTAGAGATTTTTGATAAACCCACACCACTCTCCGAATAGTATTAAAATAAGCAGCTAGCCAGCATTCGACATCTAATTTAATATTACGGAAAATATAACTCCATTCCCTACCTGTTCCAATTGGGGCAAAAGGGGAGGAATAAATATAACAACCTGGCTGAGTGGCGTATATTTTACTTTTCAGATATCCTCATAAAAAGTAATCTAAGAGAGACAGATCAGAAGATCGTGGGAGCCGTTCAATAAATCCTCTTCGTCCAATCCAATGTTTTGGAAAGTTTTCAATTAATCAATGACAAACCGTTGCAGCGAAAGGTGGATGACTGTTGAAATATTAGGTGATCTTCAAGGTATCGGTTATCATTTTCTATTATGTCTGTTAACTTTGGATCAACGGTGTTTTTGAGTAATTTCAAATACATACCTACGTACCCCCTGGTGAAAAAATGAACCAACAATACGATCGCCAAATATTCCAGCCCAAACGTTCAACTTTTCTGGGTGTTGAGTATGCGTTTTATAAAATACTCTTGAATTGGAATCTGAACAGTATTGACAGTTATATCGATTGACAGTCCCGTTAATACAGGGTGTTCCATTGGGAAAGGGCATAGCTTTAACTGTAGATGGGGAACACGTTGGTGCTTCCAAAAACCTATATTCAATGTGTCTTCTGCACTTTATAATCGAGATACAGGGTGTTTTATGAATGTATCTTATTTCTTTCGAGCCTCATAACTTCTGAGTTACCCAGTAGATTATCTTGAAATTTGGTACACGTGATAACCATTACCTAGAAACTCCATCAAAAACATCTCCAAAAAGATAATGCACGTCCGGCTTAACAAAAAATTTCGAAACTCGTCTTTCGTAAAAACAACACCCTGTATATATATTTTTTTCAAATTGCTCTTTATAATTGGAAAGAGTATAAAAAGTTAAATCTACTTATTTCCTTTCTATTTTTCCGCATACAATTTTACTACTAAATATGTACCGTCAAAGTTATAATTTATGCACGTTTTGCGGATTAATAATGGTATAGGAAGGGTTTTTATTTATTGGAACTTTAGTTCTTTACGTCAGGTTATGTTTGAGCGACCGGGGGTCGTGGCGCAAAAGATCTGACCGTTACGTTCGTTGCTTCGTTATGTGCCTTGCTTGCGTGCGTGTGCTCTCTCCTGAGTCTCTCTCTCCTTTACCAAGCAGCGATTAATATGCTTCGGCCGGGAATCGAACCCGGGCCGCCCGCGTTTAAGGCGAGAATTCAACCACTGAACCACCGACTATATATTAAAATTCTATGCAAAGCTGGTATTGGCAGTGCTGGTGATCTACTTGAATTTGTTTGGATAAATTTTTACTTATGATTTCCATAATTTTTTTGCGCGATTGATCTTTTTTGTTTATTGACAGCATCGGTTGTCAGGACGGTAAGTTGTGTTTACTGGTTTCTCAGTTTAACACGTCGGTAAGTGATTCACTTACCGTTCAGACGTCGAAAAGTAATAAATAACAATTTCACCAAAATGCAAAATATATTTTAAACTGATCGAGAAGTATAAATGTCACGTTAATGGTAATTACAACGTTTGCATGTAGATTCTCGTAAAATTGGACAAAATGATATGAGGATTAAGGGGTCTAGCACATTTACTTTTCGAAATACAGGGTGTTGAAATTTTGAAAATAACTTTAAAATGAATGGATAAATTGATTTGACATATAAAAGAGCATATTTTGATAAAAATTAGTAGTTTGTGCAACTAGTGTGGATATGATGGCCATATCGCACGACGACGAAGTTTGAGCACGACGCCGTAGGCGGAGTGCTCAATCGTTCAAGTGCGATATGGACAATCCACACGAGTCGAACAGCATATTTTTTCTACGACCCACTTAAGAAAAAATCTAGAAAATAAAAATTTCTATAAACTGTAATATAACTTCAAATTGAAAATTTAACGATTCAATTTTATGTTTCCACTAATTTATTTGTGGCAAACGTACAGTTCTTGAATGTCCAATTTGTATTATGCTTCGGTTTCCCTTTTTAAATATACGATGCTGTTATAAGTAGATGTTGCCAGTCGGACTCCCTCATGAAGGGTACCGTACCATTATATATAATAATGAATATTCTGCTAAATATTTCAAACGTCTACCTGTTGTCGTTATTAATATCAAGCAGAATAATTATTTAAAAATAAAATTAACGATAAAAAAAACTTCTTCACGGAATCGAACCCGGGTGTACCGCGTGAGAGTCTGGTTTGCTTACTACTCGACCACCGAGGAATATGCAAATTGTTTATCTATAACGTCAGATGTATTACATAATTTTTGCTTAAAAGGAACTAAAGTTCCTACTGTGTGTCCCGCGACACGTTCTACCTTTTTTTAGCTTGAAATGGGATCTATTTAATGCATCTAGAGAAGCATTCTAGAAATTCAATTGAGTTTGTATGTTTACGAGTACAGACCACTGAAAAATGTGATTACAGGTTCGTACTCACGATACACTTACTCACGGTATGCTGATTTCTACTCCAAATTGCGTCTGAGCCGCGCAGTTACGTCACGCGGGAACCAAAAATTTACAGCCACCTCTCACCAGTCTTTCGCTTCATTGTGTTTTCATGCAATACAAGGTGTTGTTAGCTTTAATTTCAATTTTACTTGAGTTGATTCGTTTATTTGGAATTTTATTACCCACTAATTTACTGTTATTAGTGTTATTTAATAGTGTTTTATAATATAAGGTTATTTTTGTTTTGTAATGATATAGGGAAATTAATTGGAAAATCAGTTTTCAAAACTGCCTGGAAAAGCTGGACAAGAATATGTCAAAATTAACAAATTTCAATAAATGATTCTAAATATAAGCTTTTTTTACTCCTATACAATACATTATTAATTAAATGCCAATTTTCAGTTTCATAATAATACTCATTATATAACACTGGTTTTCATTATGAAACGGAAACATTGACCAATAAAAAACTAGATTTTTGAATAACCAAGTAGGCAGAGTCAATATTTTCTGTAGAATGTCGAGAAAGGACCAAGATAAATATCGAGCACCAGACCAAAAATAATTAATGACCAAGGTAAATACATATTTAAACTTATTAATTTTTGTTTACAAAAATTTTATTACTAATTTTGTATAACAGTAACATACCTAGGTATATATACGTTCTCGACATTCGTCAGCAAGCCCTGAGTTGTTGGTATATCCACTCAAAGCTTCAACTACTGCCTGACTGTTGGTGTTTATTGTTATGCGTCGATCCACATAACCTCTGTCTAGGTTTATCTGCGCACATTCCAAGATAGCATACTTATATCTCGGTCTAATATGCAGATACACCCTAACCCAATGGTACACAAACCTGTGTTCTTGGGTTCCTGGAGTAAATTCCAGCCCCTGCTCTATCACCGGAGCATGAGCCATCTGTGTACCAGACGGTCCCATTAGGCTGTGTATTCCTATCTTTTTCCCAGGTAAGGGTAGCGAAGTAGTACTTACGCAGGCATTCATCAGCCGCTCGAGCCAGAACTGGAATATCTTCCAGGAGCCGGAGCTTCTTGACGTGTCTGCACTCTTCCCCTCTTAGCACATATCCCAGACGTTTCAAGCGCAGGAAAGCCCTCACCGCCTCAGCCTTGATCACATGGTGAAGAGGCCGAAGACCAAGGATCAGTTCCATCGCAACAGTTGGTGTAGTCCTCATGCAGCCAGTTGCCCCCAAACTGACCACCCTTTGAAGGCGTGTCAGTTGCAAACTAGCCGTGACCAAGGTTACCCTCGGCCACCAGACCAGAGCCGCATATGTGAGCATAGGCAGCATGATCACTCTATAGAACCATATGATCGTTTTGGGGGTCAGTCCCCACCTCGGACCAATGGCTCTCCTACAGGCCCAGTACGTGTTTGTCACCTTGCTTAGGCGACTATCAAGATGAGCCTTCCATATTGTCAGTGATTTATCAAGGATCTTAACGAAGCAAGTCTAACCTATAAAAATTGCTCAAAATGACCTCCATTCTGCTCTATGCGCACTTTCTTGTCCTTTTCGTAATATTGCGAACGGACCTACCGATCACCTCTGGATTATTTCTACAGGTTATTCGAAATAATTGAAGCATATTGAGTATGAGTACCTAAGTACGGCCCTGTGATCACATTTTTTAGTGGTCTGTACTCGTAAACATACAAACCCAATTGAATCTTTAGGATGCTTCTCTAGATGCATTAAATGGATTTCATTTCAAGCTGAAAAATAAAAAAAACTCTCCGATACCATTGTTAGAAGTAGGATAAATTTATAAAACACTCTGTATCTCGGTTATGAAGTGTAGAAGACAGGTTGAATATAGGTTTTTGGAAGCACCAACGTGATCTCCATCTACAGTTAAGTTAGGCCCTTTCCCATTGGAACACCCTGTATAAAAACTTCATTTATCTCAAAAACAAATGTTATAAAGAAAATGTGGATCTTGTATAACATGCTCGCTTATTATTTCACAAAATTGCAAGCGGCGATAAAAATCGTCTTCGTTAAGGGGAATCTATCGGCAGCGATTTGACAAAATATCGAAGTATTTTTGGCAAAGAATTTTGAAGTAATGGATGTATTGAAAATTAAGAAAAAAATATATCATGTAGATTAATGTTGAACTTAGAGTTCTCATTGAATAAAAACTTTGAAATGCTAACCAAATTTTGTTGAAAAGAATATGAAAAATACACATATTAAGCAAAGTTTAAGCCCTTGTAAAGAATTAAATATGGATTGAATGGAAAAACTAATTTATAAGGGGTCTAATTTGAAGCTTTATGAATACTATATAAAAATCTCAGAATCCTCAAATTACTTATGACCGTACAATTCCTTATTGAAATTCGGTTGCTACCACTAAAATATCGGATAAAAATCCATCTCTCGCTTTTCTATCCTTCTATGACTGACATTGTCTCTCTGCTTCGGTAGTCGCGTGCCGTTCCATTGTTGATACAATGCTCGCCGGTCTCGGCGGTCTCCCAGTTCAGTACTGACGATGTACGTGAACCAAAATCCGCTTGGACCGCTTGGCTACCTACATGTTGCGGAGCTTTCATATTTCTAATAAAATTTTCGTTATGTGAACTTAAACGTGAGGACGTAGGGAAACAAAAAAATATACAAAGCATAATTGTGCAAGGTCGAATTTGGTAGATGCCCCTTAAGTTCCTGAACTAAATTAATTTTATAGGGTTGGAATTTGTTGGCTCTCAAAACTCGCCCGACGGTACCTTAACTTACTCCAGATAATTCTACAAGCTCTCTTGTACTAAAGAGTTGGATTTGCAGCAGCTTGTCCAAAAACGGCTAACTCTACCGCTTCGCTTCATACTGGATTTTGAATCTGCCGTTTTTTATTTTGAACAGATCCTGTTTGTCGAAATTTTAAAATAAGTTCAAAAACGTTCTTACGTTTATCCTGTTTGTTTGGGTGTAGCTCATTGAAAATTGTACAGGCACTGTTAACACCACATGTGGTCAGTAAAAACTGCAATTGGTTATTTTTATATTATGTTAAAAAAGTCAAAATATGAAAATAAACTCATGCACTTTATTTTGTCTATGGAACGCACCTACATTAAAACTTCATCTATCAATTGTCAATTGTCACTTGTTCACTTCTCACTTCCTGTGCTCACTTCATAGTGATAAACTTCTTTCTATGTTCTCTCTGTTGGGTTGCTAGAATATGGATAGAATGTAGCATAGTTTGATTGTAATTTTACATTCCTAATTGTTACTGAAGCTGTAAGTTGTTATTTGTTTCTAAACTGTCATTGATAAATAAGATTTTAATCCATTTTAGTTCTAAATTGAAATGAACCAGCAAACTATGTAAGATATTCCATTTTAAATACATCGGCTTTTATATCGCTTTTTTTATTGCACAAATACTTTAACAACTTAAAAGTCATAAGTTTGAATGGTAGATTAGTACTTAGATTAGAATAGTTCACTTTCAAAATAACGTTGAATTACCTATTTACTAGTTTGTTTACATTTAATATTTGCCGGTTGTAAATACACAAATAATGGAATTAATCACTGCGATTTTAATAGTTTACTAACTGAAGTATTGTTGGTGTTATACTCTAATTTTAAAAATTGGTGCCTTGAAGTACCTACTTAAAATTTTGGCCCACCTCAACAAAAAGAGATGCAATAAATAGCCCTAGATATAGCTAAGTAACATTAACACATGTTACCTTTTTCACAATAGAGTGGTGTTTTGAGCAATCGCAAAAATATATACTTAATTTTGCTCTTGTTTACCATCAAACTTGCCTAATACCTACTTACATAAAAGCCATATCTTGCTTTCAGCAAACAACTTGACTAATTACAATCCTCTCATCTCCTCTATCTGGTTAAAATGAATACAATGGTCTTGGGAAGGATCATGCATGTTATTGTATTCTTGCAACTTATATGTGTACTGCTTGAGATTCAATTTTGTATTATATGTAATATTTTGTGATAAAATTGCATTCTATGTAAAATATTGCATACATTTTGCTTAAAAATGATTATATTAGTACACTTCCTATCATATTTTAGTATTGTGGTGTAATAATGTATCATCTAAACACAACATATTGAATAAATATATTGAAAATTCAATTTTATTAAAATTATATTTGATGTTTTAGGGACTGTTTGTTAATTTCTGGATTTACTGAAGAGGTAGATAGGGTAAGCAATTTTTCTTAATGTATTCTTATACAAAATGAGTGTGCTTGTGTGGAAAGAAAATTGGGAACTTTTTGATTTCAGGGTTTTTTACGAAAAGAGTTATCAAAATTTGGTGAGATTCGAAAAATATTCATACCACCAACAGAGGAATACGCCAAAGTATATTTCACAGATAATAGGTAAGTCTTTGTTCCTATATTTTATCAAACACATTAAAAAAAGTAAGGCTCGGCTTGGGATGATACATTACTATTATATAATTGTGTCTCAACAAGTTTTTTCTATATCTAAAATCTCCTGTCACCAATGTATTACCTTTGGCTATCTCGATTATTAGACTGTCCATTTTCTAAAATTTAGAGTTGATGAATCAGTTGAAAAATGGAAATAAATAGATAGCTTTATTGGTCTTACAAATATTTCAGTTTATGAAAGTTGAAATTTCCTAAAATCTTCACCAACACAACCTGTTTAGACACGTCAACAATAAAACATACAAAACATATATTATTAAAACATTTCATCTAAAATTGACTAAGGGCGGGTTTATCAATGCTCGGTTAAATATTGTAGCCTTTGGCTAAATCTTAGCTGTTGGTCAAAGTGTTTATCAACTGCCAGTTTGCATTAGCTGGCAGTCAAACTTTCAGCTATCCTAGCTGCCAGTATCAAGTTGATGTTAACCATAAAACATACAGTTGAATATAAGAAAGTGGTGTTCCGTTATTTAAACCATAGATTCTAACTGACCACTGTGTCATGATTTTTTCATGTTTCTTACATTTTGCAACAAAGATTATTTCAACTTTAAATTTGATTCTGTTATTATCGTTTAGGGTGAAATCGAGAAGCTTATTTGATTCTTTTATAGTAGTTTAGTAGCATCTAGGTTCTGTTTGTATTTTATTCCATTGTTATTGTCAATGTATCTTAAGCAACTTGACGACCTTTTCGATGAAGGGCTTGGAGATTGGCGAAATATTGGAATTTGTAAAGTACAAAAGACGACCATATACTGTTGAAGAACGGATAAATCCCTTTGAAGAGCTCGATGATGTCGAGTTTATTACTCGGTTTCGATTATCTCCCATGATACTCCATTCCAGCTATTCTCGCCAAGTCACAGCATCCGTCTTTTTGCATTCTATTATACTTTTAAGGTGAACGGCTACTTTTATGAGTACCTAATTGTCGCTCTGACTCCGTGAAATTGGGATATCTTTTTTGTTTTGTGGACATGCTCAAATGCAAACAACTCAACAAAGCACAACATAGACAAAATAAAAATAACAGCACCACAATTTTGACACTGACAAGTGAAATTTTCCACGATGTTGTCAGAGTAAGCTTATTCTTGATTCACTGTGTTATATATGTTATATGCGAATAAAATTAATAATATGTATATTTCATGTAATGGGTGATCCTCCTTACACCAAATTAAAATGAGAAATTTACACTCTGACAACATTACACTCACGTTCATAACCCAAACAAGGTTGTCAAATGCTCAATTACACTTAGCCTCCAGTTATGTGGTGTATTGATAAACGCTTTCTATTGTAACAGAGACTTTGACTGGTGGCTAGAGATAGCTGAGGGCTACGTAGCTGACAGATTTAAGTGGGCATTGATAAACCCGCCCTAACCCAGCCAGTTACAGTTAAAAACTTCATCTACTGAGTAAAACGCCAGACTCTCAAGTGCATGCCCTACAGTATACTTCAACTTTTCATAGTTTAACTTTGTCCATTCAATTGGTATAGAACAATAAATAAAATCCGTTTGTTTAGAGGTAGTTATAAGATTTACTTTGGGTAATCTAATAATATCCTTACTCCTAGTGTTATAGTTATGAATATTTGATCCTGTGTTATATTTATGTTTATTTTTATGCATATATAAAATATCTTCCAAAATAAAGAGGCATGGTACAGTCAATATTCTTAATGATATAACAATGGTTTTGCATGGTCTCTGAAGCCTACATCCAACATATCACGCATAATTTTCCTTTGCTGTATAAGAACTTTTTTTGCCACATTTGTTGAACCCCATAAAAGAATTCCATATTGGATGTGAGACTGTACTAATCCAAAATAAGCAATCCTAAGCACTTCTTTTGATACAACAGCTTTCATTCCTCTCAATGCAAAATGTCCACTTGACAATTTTTTATTTAGCTCATTTACATGTAGCTTCCAATTTAGACTGTTGTCGATAGTAAAACCTAGCATTCTTACACTATTCTCACCTTCATGTCTCTCATTTCTTTTTTTTATAAAATTTATAACTTTTGTTTTATATTTATTGAGAGATTGGACATATTAGCATTAAAATACCCTTCAAACTTATTTTGGAGTTTCGCTGTTGCTGCATCCAGCTGATTATACTGCATTTTTGATTAAGAAGGTAGTATCATCTGCATATAAAAATGTATCAGCAATATAAACATATTCTGGTAAATCATTCACATATATATATCACAAACAGTAAAGGTCCTGATACCGATCCTTGTGGTACACCATGTTTAACTAACTGTATATCCGACTTAATATTATTATGTATTATAAACTGTCTTCTATCAGTTATGAATGAACTTAGCAAATTTAGGGCTAATAATATTTTTTTGTCGCAATTTGTGTCTAAAAAACATTTAATTTGAAATAAAGAAAAGTTATTTGTTTCAAAAATTATAAAAAAAAAAAACTAAAAACAAAAAAATTCCATCAGCGGCGAATCGAACTGCCATACTTCATGTTTAACTTTTAAATAATACCGTGCATTACCACATGTTAGCCATCACCTAATCAATTAAGATCATCCGAAAGTGGTATGAAAATGGAGTTCGACTTTTTTGAACGTAATCCATTTTTTCATTAAACCAGATCGAATTTATGAAAATTAAAAGTGCATTTGAACTTATTTTTTAACGACCTTTACAAATCTGTTATTATATTTTATGAACGCTATTTGGTAAAAAAGTTATCTCGCGTTTGACAGTTTTGTACAGGAATCCCTATGTCCAGCCTAGGAACCTAACCTGTATACTTATAGTTTATATAGCACATTATTGATATTTAAAAAAAAATTCAAGTTCCCTGTTACAATTAGCTACACTTTTTGTTAGTTTGACTGTTTAGTAAAACTGTTCATCTCAATCCTTTCAGGTCTGTCATAAAGGCTTTACAAACTTTGAAGCAAAATTTGTTTGGTTTCAAAGTCTCCATCCAACAAGACACTAGATCTACTACTTCTGAGTAAGTATGCACTTATAATTAATTTTATGTTTACATATACGGTCATCATTCTAAATTTCGACATGAAATGACTTTCACACACTGTATCGGCTTATTTCCATCATTATACACTGTCTGTCTTATTAAAAAAAAATTCTTACTCCTAGGCTACGTTCATAAACTTACTCCAGTGAGTAGAGAAGAGTATGATCACGTGATTAGAAAAGTATGTTTGTTGGTTACTCGGAGTAACCGTTCAGAGGCTATACCGGCCGGAGGTAAATCAAATGTCATTGTGTTGTGTATATTAAGGGGAATCTATCGGCAGCGATTTGACAAAATATCGAAGTATTTTTGGCAAAGAATTTTGAAGTAATGGATGTATTGAAAATTAAGAAAAAAATATATCATGTAGATTAATGTTGAATGTTGAAATGTTGAATTAATGTTCTCATTGAATAAAAACTTTGAAATGCTAACCAAATTTTGTTGAAAAAAATACGAATCATGAGGTAATTATACATATTAAGCAAAGTTTGAGCCCTTGTAAAGAAATTAATATGGATTAAATGGAAAAACTAATTGATATGAAGTCTAATTTGAAGCTTTATGAATACTATATAAAAATCTCAGAATCCTCAAATTACTTATGACCGTACAATTCCTTATTGAAATTCGGTTGCTACCACTAAAATATCGGATAAAAATCCATCTCTCGCTTTTCTATCCTTCTATGACTGACATTGTCTCTCTGCTTCGGTAGTCGCGTGCCGTTCCATTGTTGATACAACGCTCGGCGGTCTCCCAGTTCAGTACTGACGAAGCTTATAGAGTAGTACGTGAACCAAAATCCGCTTGGACCGCTTGGCTACCTACATGTTGCGGAGCTTTCATATTTCTAATAAAATTTTCGTTATGTGAACTTAAACTTGAGGACGTAGGGAAACAAAAAAATATACAAATCATAATTGTGCAAGGTCGAATTTGGTAGATGCCCCTTAATTTGGGGGTTATATTTTTCATTTCGAAAATAGAAATTAATTAACCATGGATATTGATTAAACCATGGAAAAGTTGAATATTAATAATATTAATATCATAGCACAATGTTGGGAACTCATGTTGAATAATGATTAATAAATTTCAAATTATTATTTTACAGCATAGGTAGGTACATACCCTTATTTTTAAGAATAATGGTATCCTTTCCAATTGATAGCACAGAGTAGTCCATTATTGATATGCAATGCAATCAACTGTAACCATATAAAGGGTTCAATTCAAACTCAAAGTCAAACCACAATATATTTAATGTCCGTTGGAACTCAAAACTTCAGTAACAATTACCATCATCAGGCTATAACAAATAGAAAATGGTACCTCATTGTAAAGATCTAAAGAGACAATAAAATTGATGTAACAAAGTTGCGATCAAATAATATTTTACAATCAAGTTAAAATTAATAACCAGCAGTAATCTGAACAGAGCTACTGTATAAGCCAACCTGTCATAACTGTCAGAGTATATAATACTCCATTAAAAAGCGGAGTATGCAGTGTTTATTCCGGGTAGGTTTCTGAACGTTTATAAAAGCATACTCTATACTGGTAGAGTAAATTTATGAACGCTTCGGAGTAAACCATCCTTACTCCGAGTAAGTTTATGAACGTAGCACTAGATTAGTCAGAGACTATTTTTTTTGATTCAAATAAGAGTAAACCATTCTCAAGAAAACCGTTTGTACTGCCTATATGACAAATAATTAATCTTTTACCTTTTCCTATAGGTTCCTTAAAACCAGTAGTATATCCTTCTAGAAAAGCTTGATGGGATGATTTTATATTTTTGTCTTTCCAAACTCTTCCTACACAATGTCCTTCATTAACCCATGTTTCATCTAAATAATAAATGTTTTTATTTTGAACTTTAACTTGTTGTATTCTTCTGAGGTACTGTCTTCTCCAACATACAATTTCTTCAGAATCAATTAGCATTGAGTGTCTGCCCATTTTTTCAAATTTAAAGTTTAACTCATGTAACATTTTCCATAGTTTATCCCGGCTTATTGTGGGTAAATCAACATCATTCGTAATGGCTTGCAAAACTTTATCTAAAGTTGGTATTTGCTTGTTTATAAAAAATGAGTAAACAAGCTTACGAATAGCATTTTTAAAAAACTCGTCCACGTTGACTTTTAATAGTTTTGGTCTACCTGGTTTCGGCTTTGGTGAGGTTACTCCACCTGATTTTTCCTCCTTTAGAACTCTATATATTGTAGAGTTTCCATATCCCATTGCCTTAGATGTTGTTTCAACTACACTGTCAATAGTGTTTGAGGGATTTTGATGTTTAAAATAGTGGTACACATTCACTACAGCACTCTTTTCATTGAGCGATAAATGGTCTAGTTTTAATTTTTTCACTGGCGTATACTCACAAACTGCTTCCATTTTTAGTCACTACTATTTTTTGTCACGTTTATCGAAAATCAAATAACTGCATTTCTAGAAACTTAAGCACTATTTAAGTCAAAATATCTGTCATTAGAAGCTGTTGCCATTCGGAGGTCGTTAAATAAGTTTTGCATACCAAATTAGTTTTTATTCTGGGAATTTACTCTCTCTTGATTTTCAAAAACAGTATAGCGTAGGTTTAAAGAAAAAATACCTATGTAATACCTATCTATGTTTATTGAATATGAACATTTCAGATCTAGCAGTACATCAAAAATGCTCGGCGACGACGAATTCGACGTCCAGAATTCTTCTGAACGATTGTATACTGTTCATGGACAATTTATCGAATGCCTTGGAGATGGTATGGGTAATGTGTATGTTAATCTTGAAGATGTAAGAAGATCAGGATTTGCGGTTTATTCAGAGGAAGATTTAAATTTTTCGATCGAGGTGAAAAGGTAAGAGTATTACATAATATTTAAATTATGTTCAGTTATTTGATTACATAGTAAGAACGTTAGAATATAAATGGTGTTTTTGTGTGCAAAAAAATTCATGAGGCTATGACCCCTTTTTACTATGAGTAAATTTCCTTAGCACACCCCCTTCCAAGAAATTATCCCTAAGGGCGAGTTGTACCGGGTGGTCCAATAAGCCGATCTCTCGGCTATATATCAGAAACTATTCATGTTATAACTTTGGGAGAAAAAATTCCTTGGGAAAAGTGGACAAGAGAAATTGCTGGAAATTACTTTCAAGTTTCTAGGTTAACCGCTAGGGGGCGTAACCTGTAAAGAAAAATTTAAAAAACAGTTTTTTGTGAAAAATGCCTAATTATACCCAGTGTTAAATAAGTAAACTAAAAAAAGGCCTAAATTTCGCACACATTTGTTTAATTATTTTTTATTCTATTTTTCCAAATAAAGGGTGGGGGAAAGCGGGAAAGTATTTGTGGATAAATACCTATAACTGTGGTTTGAATCAACCGATTTTAACAAAATTAGTGTCAGTAGAAAGAGTGTAGATGAATTAATCATATCTACTATAAAACAATCGCATTTAGTTTTAATTGTCATAGGAAGAGGGTACTTTCGAATGAAAAAAATTAAAATTTGTTTTCTTGAAAAATGTTCAATGGAAACACCCAATTATTGTGAATCATAATGGAACTGGATTAAATTCTCAACAAAATGGCGCAAACCGCATGTTGATAGCTTTTGTCGAACTCGAGATATAAATAAAAACGCATAAACATAAGTGACACCCTGTATTATAACTTAAAATTAAATATGGGAAAGAAAGATCATACAGATATCTTGGTCATTAAAGCTTGTTGTCCAATTGAATGTTCAAATTGTTTTTCACACAAATTGGTAATTTAGCACGCTTTGACATCTGTTGCTTAAATTTCAGCTGTTGATATACTATATATAGCATTTCTAACCCGCTGTTGCATGTCGTCTCGCGTGGTTGGTGAGTTTGGTACGCTAAATCCTTCAATCTTCCCCACAGATAAAAGTCCAGACATGTTAAGTCTGGAGATCTAGCTGGCCCTGAAAATATACTTACCCTTCCAATCCATCCATTTCAATAACTTAAATTCAAATAATCTCTAACTCGTCTGGAAAAGTGCGCAGGACACCCGTCATGCTGTAATATCATGCTTCATGTTTGTAAGGAAATATCTTCCAATAAAACAGACAACCAATTATCCAGAAAATCCAAATATGTATCGCCCTTTGAAATTCCAAGAAATATGAACCTGCGATCTTCCCGTCAACTATACCACACCAAACATTATGACTCTATCTATCTTGAAGCTGCATTTCCTTTAGCCAGTGCGTCCTTTCTTCAGGCCAATGATGCTTATTATGCAGATTAACACGCAGTAATCTGAGATTGAAGCAGCATTCAATTGGACATAAAGTCTTAATATGTGGAAAGAGGCACTGCAACAATGTGATCAACAAATTTGGGGAAAATGTGTTGGGCATACTCATGAAATTATAGAAAAGTGGTATGCCCGAGATCAAAGTATAGTTGATTAGCATTCAACCAATTACCATAGATATAAATACTGGTGATAGCTCTGATTCTATGAAGAAAATTAAATGAAATTTATTGCATATTATATTTATGAGTCTTAAATATACATATTCAAAATATTTATTATTTATTTTCACAACCCGAAAGATTTCTATTTTCCATAGTTGAACCGTATGGGTGGGACGGCCCAATAGTAACTTCGACCCATGACGTGTTTCAGCAATTTTTGCCTTAGGAAGTTGCTGATTTTTTTCCGTATTCCTTACTTATTTAAACCCCTTTCCAGGTACGCGCTTGGAAAATCTATTCAGTTTCAATTCAACCACATTCGGACAGATTGCCTTTTTAGTGTTATGGCTGGCAACCATTACTATTGGGCCGTCCCACCCATACGGTTCAACAATGGAAAATAGAAATCTTTTGGGTTGTGAAAATAAATAAGAAATATTTTGAATATGTATATTTAAGACTCATAAATATAATATGCAATAAATTTCATTTAATTTTCTTCATAGAATCAGAGCTATCACCAGTATTTATATCTATGGTAATTGGTTGAATGCTAATCAACTATACTTTGCTCTCGGGCATACCACTTTTCTATAATTTCATGAGTATGCATAACACATTTTTCCCAAATTTGTTGATTACATTGTTGCAGTGCCTCTTTCCACATATTTATAACAGAGCTATCTGAATACCCATCTTTACTAATATATTTATTGTAATATGACTTGCAATTTGCCCAAATTAATTCAATAGCGTTGAATTCACAATGATATGGCGGTAGTCACAGCACTTCATGACCATGTTCTCGTAGTAACTCATCAATTTTACACACGTTTCCTTTTCCATTCGTTTTTGCAATTTGTAGCAATTCAGGTTTTGTAAGTTTTATATCAAACTTAATGTTGTTTGTTGTCAACCATGTAACAATCTCATGTTTTGTCGAATTAGTAGAAGGTTGCTTTTCTAATAGAACACTATGATATGAAGCATTATCCATAACAATAAGAGATGGCTCTTCTAAGTTGGGAATTAATTGAGTAGGTACTTATCCATTTCTTGAATATTTCATTGTTCATTTCTCCATGGTAATCAGCTTCTCTAGATTTTGAACAGAATAATAAACTTGGGACAAATCCTTTAGTGGAACCAGCATGAAGAATTATAAAACGTTTACCTTCATTACCATCTGGTTTACGTACACTTTTAGTGCTGTTGTCTTGCCAAGAATATGTCCTCCATTTTTTTTTCTAACTCAAAATACTCCAACACATTCAGAACCAGCTCCTGTACGTTTTTCCAGGCATACCTATTCTTAAAAAAATCATTCATAAATAGTTCTGGTCTTTCAGAAAATCAGGCTAATATTTTCTACATTGGTGGAAGCAAAATATGTTTCATACAATTCAGTTTGATGGAATTCTATCCATAACCATAATGAAATGTCAATTTAAGGTTAGTTTTAATTGCGAAGTAAATAAATAATAAGTAGATAAATAATCCTTCACGGCGAGTGCGTAATTCCGTGAGTGCGTAAAATGCTTTTTTCTACTAACGTGCGGAAAGTGAATCTTTTCCGCACTAAAAAGCGTGCGGAAAGAGTCACTTTTCCGCACTAATGCGGAAAGTAAATTTATTGACATTTGAGGAATATACTGACATTTGAATATTCAAAATATGTATTTTGTATATCCAAGTTTACCAAATGACTGAAAAATTAAGAAATTTATTATAATTTTGCTATAATTTTCAATAAAAAAACAACTTATTTTTCAATCATTTTTTAATGGCCCTGGTATAAGCCTCATCAAATGAATGTCAAATAATAATAATTAATTTCTTAATATGCATTTAATAAGAAATGTATCTTAATGTTAACTTTTGGGTTATTTTTCGCATGCTAGTAGAAAAAATAGTGTACCTAACACGTGCGTAAAGTGACTTTTCCGCACGTGCGGAAAAGTATCACTTTCCGCACTTGTTAGGTAAACTACTATTACAACACGAGTTACGTACTATACTTTACCTACGACCTACTTGTACTTGTATTTTTTATAAGAAGAATAAGAAATAACAGTTACATAATTAGAGGTGCTTGGTAAACTCCATCTATATTACTCTATTACCAATGAAAGAAGCACATTGAAGAACTAACGTTTAATCATTATTAATATATTGTTGATAATCGAAAGTCCATTTTTCAATTAATATAAATACATATACTTAGCCCTTTGGGATTTTCATAGTTAAACATGGCCGTATTGAATGTTTTCAAATAGTAAATTTTGAATAAAATGGTGACGTCTATTGACAGTTGCTAAGATGTTGCTAGGGAAGCCGTGCGATTTACTTTACAGCTGTGCGTTTTTTTTTACAGTGCGTAATAGACGTCATTACATTGATACCGACTGTGTGTTATTGACTGATTACAGGGGGGGTCGTAGGTAAAAATGTAAACAAAGTCTTTGGTCTGTCAAGGTACAAATTCGCGTTGAACTTATTGCCGACATTCATCATATGGCTATCTCTGTTTGTTATATTATGTTGTAATGGAACAAACGGTTTCATTTCGGGGGTTTAGATTTTGTGAGTAGGAAAGAGACGTACTACAAAAAGTAGTATGTGAATAATTTCACATATGGGAAAAGATTCACCGAACGAACTGTATTTTAAATAAAAATAAACTTGAAATATAAAATATAATATCTTGAAGAGAGAAGGATTTTGGAACTCAATATCTCTACACGCCCCCTCAAAATTAATCTCTTTTAAGATTTACAATAGTAGTTTACCTAACTAGTGCAGAAAGTCAGTTTATGCACGTGTTAGGTACACTATTTTTTCTACTAGCATGCGGAAAAAAACATAAAAGTTAACATTAGAAACATTTCTTATTAAATATATATCAATAAATTAATTATTATTATTTGACATTCATTTGATTAGGCTTACACCGGGACCATTAAAAAATAATTGAAAAATAAGTTTTTCTTAATTGGAAATTATTGCAGAATTATAATAAATTTATTAATTTTTCAGTCATTTGGTAAGCTACAAGCATACAAATATATATTTTAAATATTCAAATGTCAGTATACTCCCCAAAAACTTGACAAATTTCCTTTTCCGCACTAGTGCGGAAAAGTGACTCCGCACTGAAATGAGTGCGGAAAAGTGGACTTTTCCGCACGCTAGTAGAAAAAATCAGTTACAATACTATGTATATAAGAATATGATAACTAGGTACAGGGTGTTACATTGTGAAAGGGCCTAATTTTAACTGTAGATTGGGATTACATTGGTGCTTCCAACAACCTATATTTAATGTGTCTTCTGCACTTCATAACCGAGATACAGGGTGTTTTATGATATCTTCCAATCACATTTTCGCAATCAACACCAAGAACATGATCTTTGGTAGCAGCTTGGTCAGCATATCTGCAATTTGCTCATCTGTTGAAATATGTTCAAGAATTATAGTCTTTTCCGCACACTGTTCCCGAGAGAAATGATATTTGACGTCAATATGTTTGGATCTTTTCTGGCTTGTTGGATTATTAGCTGGGCTATAACTCAGTATCTGTCGGGGCATATAGCACGGTATATGCTGCTTCTTATTGAACGCTCTACTTTTTTGAAAAGTAATTTTCAAATTAGTAAGGCATTATAATACTATTATCTTGAAACCTACAAAGAACATCACAGGCAAATACTAACAATACATTTGTGTAAGAAAACTAGACGACAATTACTGATCTGTTGACTACTTGTGTAGAATAATTATTGTTACTTTTGTTGTTTTCGTTTCCTGAAAATGTTTTTTATTAATTGTAACTTTCACATTACAGGGGTATTATTTTAGATGACTTCTACCAGTATATGCTGTCTCAGGCCATGCTTTACTTGAACAAAAAAAAGGAGCTACATAAATATGTTAGAGAAGAACAGATTTTAAATACCATAGAACGGTAAGATTTAAGTTATATAGTCCAATTAGTTTTTATAATAAAAAATGTTGATTATTGTATACAGTATTGAAAAGGGATATTGGAATCAAGAGGATTCAAAACTTGCGCTATTATTGAATCATCCTTTACAGATAGGCGGAGGAGCTGCTTAATTAGAAATACTAGAATTTATTGGAACTCATTAGATTATCCTGATAAAAACTATAACTATTCGATCAGAATTTTTATTCAATATTTGGTGAGAGTTGAGGTTGTAAATAATAAATAAAAGGCGATAAATTAATTTTTACATATTTTTATTGGAAAAGGGTATGAAAAAAATTATATATTAATCATCTTTAATACATTTTCACTATATACATTTTGTTCGTTGAATATTAATCTTTTTATTGCATAAGTATCAAACTTTATTTTGAAAAAATAAAAAAGATTCCCACCCGATTCTATAAAAAAATCTATAAAAATTGCTATTTTCGCTTATAATATAAAAAATCATTGGATCCAAAAATGTATGTAAATTAATTAATTTTGTAATTATATATTCTTGATCTTGGAAGCTTCCCCAACATTTATACGCAAACCCCATGGAATTTACTCCAGTTTTATCAAAGTTACAGTACATAGTATATTTTTTTTCTTGGAAATTCAAGATTCCTAAAAGTTACAAGATAATGAAAAGTGCCGTATTTCGTAATTAGGACCCCGTAATTACCCTTAAAAACTCACCCCCTCCCACTTCCCGAACTCGGACCGCCCGTAATTTATTTTTTTTTTCCAATTTTATCACATTATCTTCCTTTTCCAATGGGTTTAATCCTACTGTAATTTTTTTTTATTTAAAAAATTATCGACCCTGGTCCAATGAGGGATGTTGTATAAACCAAAAGTACAAGTAATTAGCAATACAGCTGATTTTTTTAGAGTACGTAGATTAATATAAAAAAAGTTTACCAGTCTATCGATTTCCCAAATTAGAAAAAAATGAAAAACTTTTTTTTGTTATTCTTAGTATTTCACGCTGGGAGGAAGGTGAAGAGAAATAAAAAATATCACAGTGTAGGGGAAGTGTTTTGCAATAAAAAAGTCTACTGCGTTTTTTTTTTCGTCCGATCAATGGTTTGTCCGGAAAAAAATTCGGAAAACTAAGTAAGTGTTCCGCATCCGCGCGACTCTGCTGCACGGTGAAAGACCTACTTTCTGAATTGCGGAAAAAATGTTATTTTATCAGAATTTTTTCTTCAATCTTTGGTAAGAGTTAAGGTTGTAAATTAGTAGTTTACCTAACTAGTGCGGAAAGTGATACTTTTCCGCACGCTATTGCAGATGGCCGAACGACGCTTTAGCGGAGTTCGGCCAGCAATCGTGTGCGGAAAAGTCACTTTACGCACGTGTTAGGTACACTATTTTTTCTTCTATGGATAAATTATCTCTTAGAAAAAGCTGCGACGGTAAAATTGATTTTGATAACGTAGAGTATTGACTGACGATTATTTTTTTATTTGTTGCTATGTTGATTCAAAGTGACAGATGAGAAATGTCAGATATTTATTATTATTTGACAATCATTTGATGAGGCTTATACCAGCCATTAAAAAATTATTGAAGCGTACGCGTTCCTCTTTATTGAAAATTATAGCAGAATTCTAATAAATTTCTTAATTTTT
>CAJUYG010001463.1:47298-69179 GCA_910591675.1 Galerucella calmariensis
TTGATCAAAGTGTAACTATGTATAAAAATATCAGAAAATAAGAAATAGAAAACTAAAAAAAACAAGAAAACCCAGGTCTAAACCCGGTTGATCAAAGTGTAACTATGTATAAAAATATCAGAAAATAAGAAATAGAAAACAAAAAAAAAAAACAAGAAAACCCAGGCCCAAACCCGGTTGATCAAAGTGTAACTATGTATAAAAATATCAGAAAATAAAAAATAGGAAACTAAAAAAAACAAGAAAACCCAGGTCCAAACCGGCGCGCATTCATGTGTAATACAAATCATTAGATACTTTTTCGAGAAGGGGAAAGGAATAAATATGTATGTCCCTTCCCCTTTCTTCATCTCTCCACCTCAAATTGACTGACTAGATGGTAATCAAATAATTACAGATATTCAGCAACTCTTTTTCAAGTAACAAATGAGGGCTGAATATGCTAGTAGGTACAAGTTTTACCACTAAAAGGAAACAGACGAAACTTATGTCAGTCATTATATTAGACGGAAACGTCAAAATTCAAAATATATAATTGTGGAATTAAAAAAGAATTTACAAGAGATTTATATCAATATCATAATGTTTTTTTTAATGTGCGTGTGAGATTAATATCGTAAAAAGCAAATATAGTGTACCTATCACTAACATTGTGTAGCAGTTATAATGTGTCAATAAAACCAGTGCAGTGCTCATCTCAACACATCTTCAAAAATTCATAACTCGTTTTTGGTTAGAGAGCGCACATTTTTTTTTCATTTTCGTGTTCAGCGACCTCGAATTAACATTTAAAAAAATATTTCATCAAAATCCGCGTTGTACCACTAAACTAGACTTTTACCATAACCTAGTTTAAATAAAAACTGTCACATTTATTTTGAAATGGATATTTTTAACGATTTCGAGGAACTCGAAGATCAAGAGATACAAGAAATTGTAGATTTTGTAAACCCAGAACGTCACCCATATACCGTTAGAGAACGTATTGACCACTTTGAATGATGGGATGATGAAGAATTCTTGTTATCCACACTATGTATGTACCTACTTTAAAACAACTTCAATCAACATCTTCACTTCCAATTCAGTGAAGTTTACTGCACGCTTCCGTTTTTATTATTGTTGTTACTATTTTGGTTCATTCTGTAAAATTACTTCCGTTGGTGATACACAATTTCAGCAATTATTCATATGAAATCCTGATTTCAGTGCTGTCAAGCAGGTGACAGCTATGAGGTTAGTTATTGTAATTTCATTGCAGCCAACGTTGAAATAATTATTTTTGTTATGTTAATTCACCGAATAATAAATCAATGGTTAAAGTCAGTTTGAAAGACATTTACACTTTATTTCTTGAATAAGACTTTCTAATAAATTTATTTTCTAGTTAGTTGTTATTTGCCATTTTATTCGTACTTTAAAAGACCGGGCCTAAACATAATAATTTAGCGGAAATTTTAGATCAGCGATATCGGAACAACGACATTCTAAATTTTCCAGCTTGCTTATAACTATTTTATTTTTAGGTACAAATAATGGAAATTGAAAAAAATAACATATGCTGGGTTCAAAAAACAGAATCATCACAAGTCTTGGAAGATTTGCTTTTGGCCATAATGGAGGAGAGTTCAGAGCTCAAAGTAATTAGTGACTTGCAGAGAGGTCAACTTGGGTTAGCCGAATTTGAAGATATTTGGTAAATATTCTTAATCCTTTGGTAATGCATAAATAATAACTTTTTTTGAAACCGGCCAAAAAATTTTAGGACAGAAAATCTCATTTTGTCGGACCGAGCCAGAAAATTATTATGATAGTCCGGTAAAAAATTTCACCGGATTCATTTCTATTTACTTTCCCGCCTATCTTTGATGAAAAAAATTAAAAAATATATAATCTAAGATGGCGGTCAATTGGTTTCTATAGTAACCCAGTTTTGTATTTTTTAAAACTATAAAATAACTCGACATATTTTGACGTTTAGTTGAAAACGTGACATTTATTATTATAACATGGATATTCAAAATGATGCATTTGATTGTGAATTAATGGTACAACCATGCCCGTTTTAAAAAAATATTGTACGTAATACGTCCCAAAAGTGCTTTTACTGGACTTGCAGGACTCGCCTGCGGCACGGGATTTGTTACGTAAACTGCTATTTTTTCTAAATATCTTCTGTAAGTTCCTTGTGGCATTATTTATTATTTTTTCTCTTATTTTTTGGGAATCAAACCACAATAATGTTTTTTATTTTTTATTTCGACGTTTCGGTAGCGTCCCAGCTACCGTTGTCAAGATTAACTAGTAATAAAATAATTTTTGGTCCCTATCTGACACAACGAAAAAAATATGACAACTAGACAATCCATAATATTTTGAAGTTTAAGACTACAAAACATTGTTGTCAAATTTTATTAAGGTCCATTCATAGTAGATCACATCTCCGGTAAAAATGTGAAATAAAATATTTTATTTTATGACAAACTTCTAACCTCCTATTTGCCTGTGTCTTTCATTTACGGACTATGATTTTTTGCTTGATGTTTTCGTTCTTTTAGTGTTTTGGATTTTATTTTTCATTATTTACTATGTCTATTCCTGAGGCCATTTAGGTTGCTATTCATGAGCAACAAACATTACGAGATTTATCTAATGACATAAGTGACTACAACATGACAGATAAACAGATTAGTCTTTCTCGTCGGTCAAAAGAGATTCACATCCGACTGATCTGATAGTCCAGTAATTTAATGCATTTTAAACCCCAATCTACGGAAAAATTCCTAGTGAGCTGGATTTTTGTATACACCTTTATTACGGTGTTGTAATGAAGATGTGAAAATCGACATCGATATCGTGCCGTCTAAAAGGTCACGAAAATCAGATTTTCGCAAATGTCTCGCGACCTTTTACTAGGTCAAAAGCAGCCATCATAAAAATGGTTCCTAGTAAAATTATCTACCAAAAATCGCATTTTTCCGTAAAATCAACCGTTTTTAGAGTAGAGCGCTGCGAAAGCAACTAGAATGCACTCACATACTCTATTGTATACCGTACACCAAGGTGTTGCGAGACCTGTACCAGGATCACGTACGTTCTTCTGAAAGTTTTAAAATATCCTCGGAAATATCGAATATTTATGTCCACTTTCCACTTTACGTTGACCTTTAGAAATGAAAAAAAAGCACACATAAACACGTAATGGTTTCAAACAAAGATATAAATGATATTTTTTTTATTGGTGAACCATTTTACCTATTTAAAGCACGCCTCAGCGTGTTTAAATCGAACTTTTTAAAGTTACCGTGGCAACATCAACAACTCGAGAAACGAAGTCTAAATCATGTCTAAATGTCAATTATTTTATTACTGATCTGACAGGAGTAGTTTGTAACGTGAAAACTTTTATTCGAACGATATTTAACAATGTCAAATTTATAAATTAAAATGGAAAGTGCCGTTGGTATTGTTTGAAATATTTTTTCAAATCTTAGGAAATGGTATTTAAATTAATACTATTGACATTCACAGAACTCAATAAGGTTGAACTTCCATCAAAATACATATTAGTTTATGCTTTTCTCATTTCCATGACAACGCAAGGTGTACATCATATACGTCACGAATTCAACCATTTGACATTTAGTTGACGTTTCCATCTATGATTTCCATTTCTTGTTGTTGTAGTAGTTATAGACCAGTATTTATAATTTCAAAGTGCACCAATAAAAAAAATAGCGTAAAGTATTCGTGGATAACTGGTCTTTAAAACACTTGCTCTATTTCGAAAAATCGCGCGTGTTTTAAAGACCAACATATCCACTTATACTTTAACATACTATTTACGTCGATGAAGCAATTAATAGTTGATTAAAATACAATATAAACACACAACTACACAGAACCTAATGCAATACCGGCCATATTGACATAAGTAAACACAAGAGATATGACATCACACGTATCATCGGTAGCTTTCGGAAATCCTCGGGTGGTGGTCGGAAACTGCAATGAAATTTGAATTTTATTTTAAAATTTGGAAATAATTTTCAATGGAAACTGGTTCATTTCCTATTATTAGTTATTTTTGATATCAACTTTACTATTATAAATTAATATCTAAGCAAAATGCGAAATATGTGTGTACTCTATTGAAGATTTGCGATATAAATTTAAAAATCGAAACGGGTCGATAGACATCCCTTAACAGCATTGAGAGGGAGCAACCATTGAGAACACCATAGTGATATAAGAGTTTAAATCGTCATGAAGAGATTATTATTGGTCCGTTATTGGATTTGAATAATTCCTTATGTAATCTGCCTACAGATATTTCGCTTGAAACTTGTCAAATTTCAGTACTGTATAAGATCATTGATTTAAATTTATATTTGGGGCAAACCATTGTTTTGTCCGGTGCGCATTATATCAAATCGCGTCCACATTATATCGATCCAGTATGGATGGTCGCCCGACATTGTCGATCCATAATGTGGACGCAGCTTTACAATGAGGGCATTGTCAATCGACACCATTCGACATAAGGTCTGTTCTCACAAGCATAACAGACAGTCTTTGACAATCCAGATTCGGCGCAAAGACCCTAAATCGTTCTCCCGAGGACACTTTAGCGTCTCAGCGCCGAATCCGGATTGTCGAAGACTGTCTGTGATGCTTGTGAGAACAGACCTAACATGTGGACGCGGCTTTAGATTTCGATTTTTTGTAGGTGCAGATGTCGAGTGATGTCTCTAAACCCTCTCAATGTACTTTTTGTGGATTACGGAAATAAAGCTAACGTGGAAGAAATTAAAGAACTTCCAGATAAGTTTAGAAAAATTCCAGCGCTAGCTATTAGAGTAGTTGTTAGCAAGGAATCACAAGAACTACATACAGGCATGAATTTGAAGATCAGGGTGAAAACGAAGGTATGTTTATTTTTGTTTAATACTCACTTGTTCGCAGGAAAAATCGTCCGTTTATTGATTAATTAAATTTACAAACTTAATTTACGAATCTCATTTAATATTTCATAACTCTGGTGAAATAAAATGGGGTCTAAATGCTCTTGGTTAATATGCTGTTCATCCCGATACGTCATAACATGGGTATAGGATATAGGCGTTGCCAATCCTAAGATATTCTTTTCAGCTTGACTTCTATAAAATATTAATGATAATTTTGTATATGTAACATCCCTCATTAGACCAGGGTCGATAATTTTTTAAACCCGAAAAAATTACAGTAGAATAAAACCCATTGGAAAGGGAGGATAATGTGATAAAATTGGGAAAAATGAATAAATTACGGGCGATCCGAGTTCGGAAAGTGGGAGGGGGTGAGTTTTTAAGGGTAAAAAATAGTTTATCTCGATTCCCGTCAAAACTACAAGTCCTATGGAAAAAAGTTGAATGGAAAAGCTGTGGGTAATATCTACAACTTTTGTTTTCACAATTTTTCCACATAACCTCAAAATTTAGGGGAAAAATTCAAATAATCAAGTTTTTGGCACTTCTTTTCGTCAGGTTATGTTTGAGCGGCCGGGGGTCGCGACGCAAAATATCTGACCGTTACGTTGTGTTACGATGCTTCGTTATGTGCCTTGCTTGCGTGTCCTGAGTCTCTCTCTCGTTTACGAAGCAGCGATTCATATGCTTCGGCCGGGAATGGAACCCGGACCGCCCGCGTGGAAAGCGAGCATTCTACCACTGAACCACGGATGCTATATTAAAATTCTATGCAAAGCTGGTATTCGCAGTGCTAGTGATCTACTTTGTTCGAATTTGTTCGGTTAAATTTTTACTATTATTTCCATAACTTTTTTGCTCGATTGATCTTTTTCGTTTATTTACAGCATCGGTTGTCAAAATGATTGAGGATTAAGTGGTCTAGCACATTTATTTTTCGAAATACAGGATGTTGAAAATTTGAATGTTTTAATTCGATAACTTTAAAATGGACGTATAAATTGATTTGACATTTGGCAGGTTGTTTTTAAATGAAAAAGGGCATAGAAATAGTAGTTTGTGCAACTAGTGTGGATATGATGGCCATATCGCACGAGGACGAATCTTTCAAGTGCGATATGGACAATCCACACGAGTCGAACAGCATATTTTTTCTACGACCCACTTAGAAAAAATCTAGAAAATAAAAATTTCTATAAACTGTTATATAACTTCAAATTGAAAATTTAACAATTCAATTTTATGGTTCCACTATTTTTTTTGTGGTAAACGTTCAGCTCTTGAATGTCCGATTTGTATAATGATACGGTTTCCCTTTTTAAATATACGATGCTGTTATAAGTAGATGTTGCCAGTCGGACACCCTCATGAAGGTTAATGTACCATTATCTATAATAATGAATATTCTGCTAAATATTGTCTGGTATGCTTACTACTCGACCACCAAAGAATATGCAAATTGTTTATCTATAACGTCGGATGTATTACATAATTTTTGCTTCAAAGGAACTGAAGTTCCTACCGTGTGTCCCGCGACACGTTCTACCTCTTTTTATTTTTATTTTTCTTTTTTTTTAAGTTTTTTCTCACGAAATTTGATAAAAACTTACTGGAGAGCGATTGCCTTTCTCTTCTTAAGGATCTTCTCCATTAACGCGCATTACTCCAAATTCTTATTACTTTTTTTGTAGATTTCCTCAATAAAGATGGTTAACAACATAATTACCATTTATTCAACAACTAAATATACAATTTCTGGGCATCAATGGACAAAAATACAAAATATATTTATAAATTAAACGCGAATAAAATCAAATTAAACGCGAAGGTTCGAAATCCGAGCACTTTCCTTATTATGTCCCAAATTCACTGTAATTTATTTGATTTGAAATATTTATTTTTTCACCTTATTTTGACTTGATATCAAAAAAGCACCCTCATTTTCAATCGAAAATTCTCGCGTCAAAAAATTGAGTCAAAATAGGGTGAGAAAATAGATATTTCAAATCAAATAAATTACGGTGTATTTGGGACGTAATAAGGTAAGTTTTCACCAAATTTCGCGGAAAATTTTTTTCTGAAGAAGATAAAAACGAAAAATCAAAAACTTGGTTATTTGAATTTTCCACCCATATTTTGAGGTTATGTGGAAAAATTGTAGAACCAAAAGTTGTAGATATTTTTATTACCCACAGCTTTGCCATTCAACTTTTTTCCATAGAACCTGTAGTTTCGACGAGATAAACTATTTTCTCTACAACTGCTATGGAAAGTGACTTATTTCTTATAGCTTAATCAATTTCACAACCAAATATTGCTCATACTGTGAGAAATACTTTTTCTCACGGCACTTTGCCCACGTCACATACATTTATGTGGAGAATCAAATAAAATCGACAAAAACTTAGTATGCTACTGTTATCTTTAAATACCTACTTAGTTGTCACAAAACTGTCAGATAATATTTAAAGTTTTTAAATTGTAAAAGGTAGTTTCAATCTTGCTTTGATAAATATCCCAATTTCAATTAAAAATATTAGTTTAACAAGTGACATATAAATACTTATTTATAATATAAATAATATGGATACTGACAGATACTCCGCCAAATATATTGGAAAAAGCTGCAAAAGTATCTTTAGATTTGTGGCCGGAAATTTCAAGAAAAAAGTATAAATTTGCATACGAAAAATTTATAGAGTGGAGAAGAAATACAAAAATAAAATCTTTTTCGGAAAGTGTACTTATGGTATATTTTGAAAAGTTGTCAAAAAAAATAAAGGCGTCTACACTTTGGTCACAGTTTGTGCAGTTGTAGAAAAAGTGTAGAAAAAAACATGCGGAGAAAGTGCTTTTCTCACTTGTTGCACAATATACTATTTTACCCTTATAACACCCTCTCCCACTTCCTGAACTCGGATCGCCCGTAATTTTTTGTTTTCCCAATTTTATCATACTATCCGCCTTTTTCAATGGGTTTCATTCTACTCTTATTTTCTTTCACTTTTTACGATTTTTGAAGTCTTCGGCCCTGGTCTACATATTTGAAACTAGCCTATAATGGCGACTCAAATTATGATTAATATTTCGTTTGTCTGCTTAGTACGACGATGATACATACCTGGTTAACATTCAGAAAATATTGACTTCTGAAATTCCGAGAAAAGAAGAAGTTTCAAAAGAGACATCTAAAATAGAAAATACTTTATCCAAAAGTGATTCGGATACTTCCAAACAAGTAGAAGAAGTTAAAACCGAAAAAAAAGAAATATGTTACGTCGATATTCCCGAACCTTTGGAAGAATTGAAAAATAACGACAAAGTCATGCTATTAGATCTGATGAAAAATCGAATGATTGTTAAAACGAGAGAATGTGTTCGGAAGAGCAAAGAGATTCTTGATTACATCAAAACATTAGATAAGTCCAGTAAGTATTTTTAGTTGATAAATAATATTTATCTATCTGTATAACATGTTTCACAATAATTATTACAATAATATTATAACGTTTTTATTGAGTGCGCTCTCCATACCCCACATATCTTTAGCATCAGAAGTTTTTCATAAATGTGTGACTGGCTTAACAATAGAACCCACTCTCTTAGTTCACACTCTGTGCCAATAAAGTTAGTTCCGATTTCTGAGAATATTTTATTTTGGTAACAATGTTTTTCTATGAATTACCTAATTGTGGTCCGTTGAACTATAGGGAAACACGAATTTTTGACGAGATTTTGACTGATTTTGCGAAAAATCGATAGTACTCACCTATTTTGAGAATAATCCGTCAAAAAATTTGCGGGTTATACACAATTTACAAAGAAAAATCCAAAAAAAGATTTTTTTTCGCCACTTGAGCCATCACTTTTTGGCATGATATTTCATACAAAAAAACAGTTTAAATGTATTGCTCTGTACATGAAAGTGATCAACAACATGTGCTATCTATCGCTATCTATGAAAAAAATCCAGTTAGATTCTTCATAATATTGTTTAAATTACCACTTTTATAAATATATATTTGACAGGCAACCAGTTTGGATAAAAATAATTTTAATAATAATCGCATACACAGATATGCAACCTACAAAACATACAATACTTTGTAGCGTGGTTGCCAGCTGTAATCGACTACTCGACAATCATATGCTACATGACTATTAAGATACGAAATTAAATATTGTATCAGACTATATTTTTAGTTAGATTCATTCAAGAGAAACCCAAGAACATAAATGAAATTTTAAACACATTTTATATACAGGGTGGCGCACCGAAAACGAAACAGATGCATTTACTGGCAGATGATTCCTTTTTAAAAAAATCCCTCGGACCCGTCGATTTTGTTTTCGAGGGGGACACAAAATTGGCATAAAATCACTTTAACATTTGCAGCCCCTTAAGCGGGGGTGGCACCATCCCTAAAATCTTAAATGGAAAGGGGGGTCGAATGATCCATCATTTAAAAGGTCTTTCAACTCCCTTTATAATGATGTAAAATTCATGTATTCAATTCTGTAGTTTTGGAGTTTTATTGATTTAAAGTTTAAAGTAGACTTTAATAGGTACATCAAATTAGTTTGTACTTCTTTCAGAAGAAATTTGAGTAAAAGCATTTTCTTGATAAGTAAATGCTTTTATTTACTACGCCCATGGTTTATTAATAATAAAAATAGCAATTGAAGTGTCCTTTGTGACAAAAAAAGTTGTTTCTTGAAGAAAGATAAGTAGAGAATGCCACGTACTTATTTTAAATAGGAAATAGTACATTAGTTTGCGATTGATTTGACCAATCTTTGTTGTTAAAATATCATTTATTGCTTTTACATAAATTAACCATGGTATATTCCACGGCAGAAAGGGTTGAAATTATTGAAATATTTTTCGGAAATAATCAGTGCGCTAATAGAACAGCACAAATTTTTAATGAGCGACATGAGAACAATAATGTGCACCGAAAATATGTTGTAGAACTTGTAGCTAAATTTCGGGAAACTGGATCAGTCGCCAATAAAAAACGTAATATTGAAAATCCTATAAGGAACGAAGCAACAGAAGTGGGGGTTTTAGGGCAAGTTATTGTAGATCCTACATTAAGTACCCGCAAATTGCAAACTTCGTGTGGTGTTAGTCGACGTACTATCCAACGGATTCTAAAGGCACATAATTTTCATCCGTATAAAATTCACCTTGTACAAGAACTTAATGAAGACGATTTTGATAAGCGATTACAATTTTGTGAAGTTATGAGTGAACGAATTACAAACGATGAACAATGTTTATTTAACATTTGCTTTTCCGACGAATGTTCCTTTTTTTTAAATGGCGAAGTAAATCGTCATAATTGTCGATATTGGTCGGACTCTAATCCCAGAATTTACCATGAGGTACACACACAGCAGCCACAAAAATTAAATGTTTGGGCTGGCATTTTTGGCGATCATTTGGTTGGTCCTTTTTTCTTACCTGGAAATTTGACTGGTGAAATGTATTTGGAATTACTGCAAAATTCCATAGATCCTGCGCTAACAGATATAATTGAAAATCAGAATGATGGTCGATACGTTGAGAATATGTTGATGTTCCAACAGGATGGTGCCCCACCACATTACGCATTAAGAGTTCGGCATTATTTAGATCAGACCTTTCCAGGTCAATGGATTGGTAGAAGAGGTGCCGTTGAATGGCCCCCAAGATCGCCAGATTTATCACCTTTGGATTTCTTTTTGTGGGGTTACTTAAAAAGCAAAATTTATGCTACTCAGCCAACATCCTTAGAAGATTTGCGACAAAGAATTGTGAATGAGTGCCATCAAATTACTCCTCAAATATTGCAAAATGTCCGGCAACGTTTTCAGCAAAATTTTTATTATTGCATGGAAAGTAATGGTGGTCATTTTCAACATTTACTCGGCTGACAGGTCAGTTCATTCTTTATTTTTTAACAACTTTGCTGCTATGTATTGATCTCCTCTTATGATGATGTATTTAAACTTTAAATCAATAAATCTCCAAAACTACTGAATTGAAGTACATGAATTTTACATCATTGTAAAGGGAGTTGAAAGACCTTTTAAATGATGGATCATTCGACCCCCCTTTCCATTTAAGATTTTAGGGATGGTGCCACCCCCGCTTAGGGGGCTGCAAATGTTACTGTGATTTTATGCCAATTTTGTGTCCCCCTCGAAAACAAAATCGACGGGTCCGAGGGATTTTTTTAAAAAGGAATCATCTGCCAGTAAATGCATCTGTTTCGTTTTCGGTGCGCCACCCTGTATGATGATATCCTTATATTGCGTATTTGAAGAAGGGGAAACAAATATATAATCATTGTATTCAGCCTTCCCCTCAAAAAATATCCAATACTTTGTAATCCACATCAAGTTATTCAAGAAGGGTGAATCCAATTATTATATTCCCTTCCCCTTCTTGAATATCTTGAGGGGAAGGCAAATGCCTCCAATTATTTGTAATCCACATTAAGTTATTCTAGAAGGGGAAGGGTGAATCCAATTATTATATTTTTTTCCTCTTCTTGAATAGATTGATGTGCATTACAATGCATTCATCCCTCTCATCCAATACTTTCTAAGATGAAATTCGAATGCAATAATTGATTAATATTTTAAAAATATCATGATTCTCAAGTAATCGTTTACAGCTGGCAACCATGTTACACATTGCGCTAGAGCTTCTATGTCATTTGTCATTTGATTTAATTGTTTTCATACAAATTTGTAGCCTGTCAAATATATATTTATAAAAATGGTAATTTAAACAATATTATGGAGAAACTAACTGAAATGTTGTTATAATTAGCGAGAACACATGTTGTTGATCACTTTTCCGTACAGTGCAATACATTTAAACTGTGGTTTGTATAAAATAACTAGTCCAAAAGTGATGGCTCAAGTGGCGAAAAAAAAAATCTTTTTTTGGATTATTCTCAGCAAAATATGTATAACCCGCAAATTTTTTGACTGATTATTCTCAAAATAGGTGAGTACTATCGATTTTTCGCAAAATCAGTCAAAAACTCGTGTTTCCCCATAGTTCAACGGACCCCCTAATTGAAATTGTATTTAAAATAACAGCTGTTTCAATGTGTATAGCCTTAATGGTAAGTTAAGTGGACAAAATTCTAATTCTTTTTTCAATTCTTTCATCAACTGACATTATGATTAGCCAAAAAAAAATCCCAACATGAGAAACAGGAAATACCACGGAATACTATAACAATCGCAAGATTCTCTCTCCGTCGGCTCTTTTGATCTATGTCAGACAGAAATTTAAATGACTCTTCAAATTGTGATTCTAAAATTAAAGCTGGCAACAGCTTCCTAACGACATGGATACAATCACAATTTAGGCAACGTCGAAATGTAATCCTATTTTCGACAAACTGTCACTGCGCATTAAATCTGCGCGTACTTATTGTTCCTATGGCAAGAGACCCCTCCGATTGTTACAGTATTCCGTGGAAATACATGTCTCTAATCGCTGACGTGGCAACATCCCCATTTCTGGAGGAATTGGTTCCATTTTTCCCACTTTGCGGTTATAACAAGATTTGAATCACCTTTTCACTGCTGAGTAAACATGTAAAATTCAGTATTCTGTTTTCAATTTGAATGTGACTCACCTGTGTCAATTATTTCAAATTTGTCGTGCAGCCATCAACGCTACCAGCGTAGTTTTTTCGAAGTAGTGGCCTAGAATTCTCCTAGTTCACCTACTTTTGTGAACTTACGCTTAAGATCTAAAATAACGTTGTTTCTTACATTATTTTATTCAGTAAATCATTGAATTCTGCTAAAATATTATCACCGGTCAACACGATTTTTGGGTCTGACTGCTACATGTTAAATTTTGGTTTCACTTACGACAAAAATAAGGAAAATTTTTTTTTTTTTTTTCGATTAAAGTTTGCTTTTGTAGAAACGAGCGATTTTTCAATTTTTCGGCAAAAATTAATGATTTTTATATTTTTTGTAAGAGGTTTTTCTGCCATTAATATTAATTAATTACAAGCTTCCCGCTAAAATTTCAGGTTTCCCGTTAAGAATTTCAAGTTTCCCGTTAAAATTTTATGTTTCTCGCCAAAGATTTCAAGCTCCGGCAGAATTCCTAGAATTTTTGTCTTGACGGTTGATTTGTAATTTAATAGATTATGAGAAACTGGAAATATAAATATGGGGTACTATTTAAAAAAATATGTTGATACGTTATTTTGGAGCAACAGTGCACCCTGTATTCAACTAATCGACTTATGCAGACGAACTAGATTATTTGAAAAAACTTTATTTATTATTGAACATTTTTGTTTGTAAAACTAACGGAAATCGAAATATCAGTTAGTTACGTTACTTTATGTGCACACTGTATACACCATATTAAATTCAATATTTGTTCATTTAACCATTTTCTCGTTGATTACCAGTTTTGTCATTACAGATTTGGTTTTAAAACAAGTGAAAGAAGGTCAAATGGTATTAGGTAGTAAAGATGGTCTCCCCAACTTATGCAGAGCAGTTGTAACCAGCATACAATCCCCAATGGTGTCTATCAGATATTTAGATTACGTAGGCGAAGAAATTTTGCTGATCAACTCGCTCAGAAATGTCGATGAATATCTTGCAACACAGCCCACTACATTGATTTTAACGCCCGAGATGGAAGTAATGAATACTATCACGCAAAAAAGTATCGACTTCATTGCATCGTTGTTTGAAAACAAAGAAAAGGCAGTCGTGGTGAGTAGTTAGTTCGGATGCTTCATTTATTTCTTTTATCTGATGAAGTCATTACAAAGAACGGTGTACTCCTTGAAAAGTAATTTAAAAATTTGTTAGGCGTTAGTGTGACATATGGAGGGTAGAGGTAAGGAGAACCGTCTTGTACGGGGTGAGAGTTGAAAAAGTGTCCAGCTGTATACTGACAATAAAGCTTCAATTATCTGCCAGAGTAGCGCTGGGGTACAAAAAAATCTAATATGAACATAGCTATTGTAGACGGAGTGAAGTGTGCTGAGTTTAAATATTTAAAAATTTTCATGACTAGAGTAGTTAGTAAAATACCCGTATACAAAACTTCAACTATTTACCTTGTTTATTTCTCTATCTTCTTCTAATCACTTTTGGCGCTTTCTTTAAAAAGTATCCTAACGTGCCGCAGCGCCACCCTTATTGGGCGCGCTGTTACGGACACTTTTTCATACACAGAGACGGTTCTCCTTACCTCTACCCTCCATAGTGTGACACTATTATCAAAGTTTATATTCCAATAAGTCCGGTCACTCCTTTGTTCGTCGGAAAACGCCGGCATTTTTGCGGGGAGTCGTAAATCATGTGCGACACCTGTTTTTGCTAGTCATTTGGTAGTATACGAGGTGACGGACGGTGAATTCATTTGTGAAGGAATTTACCGGGTGCAATTAGAAAATATGTTGACTTTATTCTTATTTTTAAAAATATTGGCAATTTATATAAATTATAATAATATGTCATCATAATTGCTAAGTAACTTTTTAGAAATTTTGTTTTAACCCTTGAAATGGAATGAAAAAAATCATCACGTATATCCGAGCGTATATCTGATAATACTTAATAACTAATACAGAATGATCAGCGAATGAACATTTGTGTTGATATAATCATTATAAAAGAAATAACACAGTTTAACATCTACTTGGGACAAAACGAATACAAATGAACAATTATTTAGGTCAAGTCCATTTGGAGTGAACTCTGTAGCGTTGTATTCAATAAATAAATAAAAATAATGAAATATTAACAAACAAATAAGTATTATGTTCTTTATTCTATCTAGAGGTCCTTAGTGAGGAATTTGCAAATTTCAGTTTATAATAGATTCGCACCCTTGTATATAAGGACAGCGGGTATTCCCATGGAAAGTTTGGGCAAGGATGCGAAAATGCGATAGTAGACAACTTCTGTCTTCAAGTTCATTCCTATTCCTACATCATCCCGCACACATAAATCATTGAAATTTTCAGTGAATATATTTTCTAAAGAAATCAGATATTTACTGAAAATTTTTGGAGGACCTGTCAATCCTCCAAACTGTCCCTGCTTACTACCTCCATAGACTTTTTTTTCGCAGAATGATGAGGATTGGTCACAACCTTCCTTATTGCAAAAGTTCAAGCAAATATCACATTTGTGTTTAACAAAACACTTTTGCAAAAAATATCCACCCACATAAACCAGGGCATTTCCTTCTTCTGTGGACAAATCCTGATAGTCTTTCCTTTTTATGTCCAATATTGGCTGACCATTTTTTTCCTTGGCCGTCGTACACAATGATCCTCCCTTTTTCAATAAATCTGGCGTTATTGCCTGTAGGATTTCGTTGGCGTCCTCTACACAATTGGAGCCCGCCCTCCTTCTCGTCACAATATCAGAGCAAATAATTTCTTAAATGCTCTGCTGAATTGTATTGGAGTGGGATTTTTGGCGTTACCACAGGCATTCCTCATTTGACCAAAATAGTTCTCTAGGCAGTCTTGGATCAGATTGCGAGTCAAAAGAAATTTGTATCCTTTCCTTTCCTTCAACATTTCCTTCCCATAATTTGATAGTAGACGAAATAGTTAGCCTCCAACCATAAATAAACCTCATGATCGAATAGGGAAAAAAATAAGTCAAGAAAATTGATTACGCCTGTTTATATAGATAATTTCTTTGAAGCTGGAATTACTGAAAGTTCAATTTCAATGAAAATGAGCCTGTATGTATCTCACCTTAACCTTCTAAAAGTACCTTTGTTGGAACAGCAGTATTCAATAAACGTTTTCTGGACGAAGTATATGAGTTTTCATCAAAATGAATGCTACATATGACTAAACACCTATAAGCTTTTCCAGGTGTTATGTTTGTATGCTTATCTTTTCCAGCAAATCCAAGAACGTCTTTCCAGTGCTGCAATCTTAAAATAACAACATTACACTGAAAATTTTTTAACAGTTCCAAGAACCAATCAAATTTCCTCATTTTTTATCACATGAACAATTTCACCCAATCATGTCAACATTACACTGAAAACAGACCTTGGGGCTGTTTTCACGTTGCTATGGATGCATATTGATTTATTTCGACTTTGAAGTTTCAAATATTTAATATTTCGAAATGTCACATTTAACTTTTCTAATTGTTCCTTTGTTAATTGCACCTTTAGATAAATTGTTTAAGATCTGTTCTTTTTCTATAATAAGCAAAAAATTTTCTATCCGAATAACCCTCGGACATTGATAAATGCTCAAAAATTTTATGACAACTTTCTCAAGCTTGTTGCTTATAGGCAACAGACCTCCGCCTACGGCGTCGGTCTGTTTCCAAGCAACAAGCTTTCGACATCTGTCATAAAATTTTTTCGAACAATTATCAATGCCCTTGGGTTATTACTACTGATAACAGACCATGGTCTATTTTCACGTTGCTATGGTCACATGGATTTATTTCGATTTTGAAGTTTCAAATATTTAATATTTCGAAATGTCACGATTTGGTTGTAATTCTATAATTGGTAAAAAATTTTCTATCCGAATAACCCTCGGACATTGATAAAAATAAAATAGCAAGTAAACGCCAAAATTGAAGTGAATAAAACAAGTATTTACTCTTACTCGCGAGTAAATACTTGAGAGGCTAGTAAAACCCGGAAAAATGCCAATTTTGGTGTGAATAAACGCAAGTAAATACTTCTGTAGCAAGTAAATACTCGTCTATTCGCAAGTCAACCCGACCCCAGACTTGCAGTCGTACTTGTACACGAAAGATGGCTGCATTTATGAACCTGCGTGGTGTAAAACGTTATAGAGACCGGCGTGATCCGTGACCGTCCCGATCTATCTAAGGGACTATTACGGTTTGAGAGCGAAAACGTAGATTTTCTCACTTCGCACTTTCTTGATGAGAACACTGATGCAAGGGGTGGAGGATTAACTGCACGGAAAGAGACGGACATTTTTCTGAGATACGTTAGTGATCCAGGATTCCAAAGTCACAACAGGCAATGATGCGTAGTCTGTGTGGCGCTACAAGTATTTACTTGCCTTTTTTGTGAATTCAGTTGTCTCGCGAGTAAATACTTGCTAGTATACCCTGGGTTGACGAGTACACGGTCACAAGTAAACTCGACGCTTTATTCACAACGGTTTACTTGGAGTTTAAATACTCGTTACACTTTAGTTGTAAGTAAATACTCGTCGTACTCGTTTTTATTCACACCGCTCAATGTCCTTGGACTACTGACAATTACTACATGTTTGAGTTGGGCAAAAGTCCAGGACCGGACAAATATCGCAGAAAATAAAAATTTTTCGGAAAATCTTTTTATACCACAAATTTTACTCCCGACAACTAAAATTTGAAAATATTTTGAAATATACAGGGAGTTCCAATAAAGTGTGGCGTATCAAAGTTATATTTTTTCTTATGGAACATATTTTATTGCATTTTCTGATTGCCCCTAAAAAATATAATACTCCTTCATAATGGTTCCCTATACCTAAATACAGAGGGTTCCGAGTTATGCTGACTTTTTTTAAAATGTGAAAATTTCGAAAAAAATTAATAACTCATTGATATAACAAATTCTGGCAAATTTTCTCTCACATCTAAATAGTTGGACATTCGTTGAATGTATTCTACGATTGAGTATTAAATATCCCTTTACAGGGTGTTCAGAATTTTCAGTTTCATTATTAGATCATTCAATGTGCAGTATCAGGCTAATTATAAATGAAACACCCTGTATTTTAATAATTCATCATATTCAAAAAAATTTCGTCTTTCGAATGGTATGAGGGTGTCCTATACCTAGGCATTATACTTTTCGTGTAATTTACAATTTTCTTCAATTTGATGCTAAATCGGTTTTAAAACATCTGCAACTCTCTCTAAACTTCAAACTAATGACCTTGACATAGTTGTTGTAAAAAACTAAATAGATCACGTCTCAAGCCTTCAGAAAATATAGGGTTTTGCTATCCTATACAGAGTGGTTAAAAAGATATAGCCACTCTAACAGAAAAATCACTATCCGCTTAGACATTTTCTGAAATAACAAAACACAAAAAAGTTTCACACAATACGAGTGTTATGTTGAAGATTGGCTTAATTATTATTATTTAGAACAGTCTTTCCCAACGTGGGCGATAACGCCCCCTTGTGGGCGCTGCAGGCCTAAAGGGGGGCGGTAAGAGACCCAGAAAAAAAAGGGGGCGTTGTGTAGGGCTTTGGGGTCGATTTATAATTTCATCTACCTAGCTAGGAAGACTTAGACACCGACTGAGCTCTCGACTACATCTTGTGAACATCAACTAATATTAATTAAGATATAGCTCAAACTCGCTTCGATATAATAGATCGCGGGTAATCATGTTTTAACAAGTTTTTGTTGAATAATCCGATTTGTACATTCCTGTATCAATCGGCTGGTTCTATAATACTAGCTCTTGCTTGTCGAGTACGATTGGGCGTCGAATGAAATAAACGAGTTTATGCACGTTTGTCTTATTCCTGTTGGTGCGTGCTGATTATGATGCAATCCTATATAAACGACGTAAATTTATTTTATTTTCATTTGCGGTTTCGCGCATAATAGATAAGCAGTACTTGATTTCAACACTTACGTATTTCTCAAAACAAAACAATGTCGGAAGTAAAAAAGAAGAGACGGCAATACTCTGCGGAATATATTAAATTCGGATTTATTGAAAATCCCACAAACCCGTCGTCGCCTTTGTGTCTTCTATGTCTAAAAACATTTTCGAACGAATCAATGAAGCCTTCAAAACTGCAAGATCATTTGAATAAAATGCATCCAGATAAGAAAGACAAGAATGTAGCATATTTTCAAGACCTAGAGAAGAAGCATAATATTCAGCCAAGTGTATCAAAACTATTTTCGGCGGCTGCTAAGCAAGATGACGACGGACTTAGAGCTTCGTACAATATCTCTTTGTTAATTGCTCAAAAAGGCAAACCACACAACATCGGAGAAGAGTTAATTTTGCCAGCAATAAAGGAAGTAATAACTACTGTGCTTCATAAACCGGCCGCTGTTATTATCCGAAAAATTCCTTTGAGTAATAATTCTGTGCAAAGACGAATTGATGAAATAACTGAAAACATTGAAGAATCATTGTGCAATCATCAGAGGACTAGTCAATTCTCAATTCAGCTCGATGAGTCCACTTTACCAACTAATGAAGCGTTGTTGCTATCTTACGCGAGGTTTATTAAAGATGAGAAAATACGTGAAGAACTATTGTTTGCCAGAAATTTGGAGACAGATACAAAAAGCGAAACCATATTCAATACATTGGAAAAGTTTTGTGAAGAGGAAGAGATTCCTTTGAAAAATATTATATCAGTTGCTACGGATGGCGCTCGGGCTATGACAGGGCGCCATAAAGGCTTCATAGCGTACTTAAAAAATAAAATTCCAGATGTCCTTGCTATACATTGCGTTATTCATAGACAACATTTGGTTGCTAGAAACTTAAGTAAACGACTATTTCAATCACTGCAATATGTCATCAAAGCAGTCAATAAAATCCGTAGCAGCTCTTTGAATGATAGATTATTTCATCAGCTTTGTGTTACTAATGACGAAGATTTCAACCGTTTGTTGCTTCATACTGAAGTTCGTTGGCTGTCAAGAGGCAATTGTCTGATTCGATTTTACAACCTGTTTGACTCTGTGATAGAGTTCTTGGAAACTAAAGATACAGAACTGCGCAACAAGCTCATAAATCAATGAATGATATAGCTTACATGACAGACCTGTATAAATTGTTCAACGACATGAACCTCCAACTGCAAGGCGATGAACTAAATTTAATTAAAACAAAAAATGTTGTTGCTGCTTTCGCAGCCAAACTGCTTCTGCACAAAAAGAATATGGGCAGACGTGAGTTTCACAATTTTCCGAATTTATCAGTATTCTGCAGTAACGACGACTTATTTGCCTACTGGCAACATTTGGAAAACCTCCACATTGACTTCACCGAACGATACCAGGACATTTTAAACTTGGAAATACCAGACTGGGTGTTGGATCCGTTTTCAAATGTCAACACAGCAATGTCACCTCAGCTGGAAGAAGAACTTATAGAATTGACAACAAACGAAGAAATAAAAATCAAGTTCAAAAATGTATATCAAGAATTTTGGCTACAAAAACTGATCCCGCAATTGTACCCTGGATTGTGGTCAATTGTTCAACGATTCTTGATAGCATTCCCATCGTCATATTTGTATGAACGTGGATTTAGTGCTATGGCAACGCTGCTTACTAAAAAGAGAAATCGTTTGCGTGTTACCGAACGTGGCGACTTGCTGCTATTTTTGAGTAAATTGGAACCTGATATCAACAAACTTATTGAACAGCATCAGATTCAACCTTCACATTAGTTTTTATATAAGAATTGATTATGTTTGTTTTATTTTCAATAAAAGATACTCTGTCCGAATACTATAAAGTTGCGTTTCAATAATCAGTTATAAGGACTTAGCGGTTTTTAAGTATGTTTAAAAGGGGGGGGGGGCGTTAAAAAATAATTTATTCTTAAAGTGGGCAGTAGACAAAAAAAGGTTGGGAACCCCTGATTTAGAACTTGAAAATACAACATGAATAAAAACGGAACTAACAACAAAAGTAATAAACTTTTAGTTTTTTGTTATTTCATAAAATGTCTAAGCGGATAGTGATTTTTCTGTGAGAGTGGCTATATCTTTTTAACCACCCGGTATAGGATAGCAAAACCCTATATTTTCTGGAGGCTTAAAACGTAATCTATTTAGTTTCTTACAACAATTATGCCAAGATCATTAGTTTGAAATATAGAGAGAATTGCAGATGTTTTAAAATCGATTTAGCATAAAATTTAAGAAAATTGTAAATTACACGAAAAGTATAATGCCTAGGTATAGGACACCCTCATACCATTCGAAAGACGACATTTTTTTGAATATGATGAAGTATTAAAATCCAGTGTTAGGTTAGGACATACCACGTGGACTATCTGACTGGTAAAATTCGAGAATTAATCAAAAAGTTTTACATTTTACGAGAGTTTATGAGCACTAAATTAATAGTAACGGTCTATAAAACATTGGTAGAGTCACTTATTAGGTATGGTATAATAGTATGGGGAGGAACATACAAAATTATATGCCTCTAAAAAGCATTACAGGAATTTTTTTTTATTCAATTGCAAATCTACAATCTACTCAATAAGTATCCAGTAATAAGTAGATGATGTGGTTTCTTGCTAAATGACTTAAGGCCGGCACCATCCACCGATGGGTCTCCGTTGATCACCCTATGAGGTCTTCTGGCCAGCGTCTTTTCAATATTCTCTGTTCCATTGGATCAGTATAAAGGTTGGATATTAGTGGATTTTGATGGTTTTCATTGCAGTTTTTGTTTCTCATTGCTGATGCCTGAATAACTTCATTGATGGTTGGAATACCGAGATCAGTATGTAATGTGTGGTTGCTTATAAACCATGGAGCATTAGCTATTATACGAAGAGTTTTAGATTGGAACGTTTGCAATATCTTAGTATTCGATGGCTTACTGCAGCCCCATAGCTTTATGCCATAGGTCCATATTGGTTTTAGGATGATTTTGTATATTAGAATCTTATTTTCTATTGTTAACTGTGAACCTCTGCCGATTAGCCAGTTCATATTCTGAAGTTTTAACTTGAGTTTCGTTTTTTTAGCTTGTATGTGTTTATTCCATGTCAACTTTTGATCCAAGTGTAGTCCGAGATATTTGACTTCACTTTTTACTGGAATCGGCATATTGTTAATGGTCACTTGTGGACAGACACTTCGTTTTGTGGTGAACGTGATTTGTGCGGATTTGTCATTGTT
>CAJUYG010001464.1:753-28601 GCA_910591675.1 Galerucella calmariensis
AATACTGGTACTTGAATATTTGTCCAGATTACTGGATAAATAGTACCTACTATGTACAAAATAAAAATAAAATATTTATGCCATTTTTCTCAAACGGTTAATTTTTTGTTTATCAGTAACGGATAAAGTGAATGAAAAGGATAATCAGTTCCATTATGTACTGTTTAAGATACATACAACTTTCTAACAGCAACACATTAAGCGCAGTTTGCTGTCTAAGAAGCAGGTGAGTGCACTTTTATTGTTTATATTTTCAGCTAATATGGACCGTCGGGTATTGAAAAAATTCCCAGGATTTGCTACAAATACTGGCAACCTTGCTGCATATAAACAGAGCCTATACTGAGTTTAAACCGTTTCAGAATGTAGTTATAAAATCTACCTCTACTATTTATCAGATTTGAAGTCAAGTTTTAAGATAAAGATCAAAAATGTGTTCTCTATATTTATAAAATTGTTCTTTGGCTATCTCACATCAGTAACTTATATTCGACATCCATTTACGTTTGTAAAATTATTGCTTGTTAAAGGTAAACGGATATTAAAAACTCTCGAATGAAGCCATCAAACTGGTCACTGCTGCCCAGGCCAATGGCGCATGCCGCCGGCTTGTTTGTTCCAACGACCAAATGTCGGAAAATATCGAAGGAATATCTTCACTGTTGATTCTCTTAGGAAGGAATCCGCAGAAATCTTATTCTAGACCAATCAGCTGCTATGATGTCCTGGCCAGAAATCTCTATTGGCCGAAAAAGATATAATGGATAGTTTTTAAGTTTTAAAAATACGGAGAACGGATTAGTCCACTTAATGAGGTAATGAACAATATGGCTATTATGATATTTCCAATAGTTGAGGATAATCGTTATAATTATACAGTGCTATTCAAAAGACCCCCCCACCCCCCTCGTATCTTTTGGACGGCTACACTTCCATTAATAAAATTTGGAGGGTGAAAATAAAGTGTTGTAAACTTCTCTACGAATGGTAACAGGTGACGTAATAGTAATAGATGACGTCACAGTGCCACTCTGGCCAATAATTTTAAATAGGACCTTATGGCAAGTAATATCTTGTTTGAAAGGCATTGACATTGGCTACATAGCAATATTAATTTTGTTTGGGTTTAAACTAATTTTGTCGGATAAATTAGATAAATACCAAAATTATTGAAATTATTTTTTTTAAATTTAATTGATCAAATATCAACAATGGATTCTTATAGCAAGTGTTCGAAATGTGCTCCGTCTACTTCCTGACAGTAATACATCCTATTAGTAAACTCTTGTCGTACTCGTTCGAATGAGTCAGCTGAAATTGCATTGCATTCTTCAATAATTCTTTCTTTCAAAACGCCAATGCTATCTGGTGCCGTTGTATAAACCTGGATTTCAAGTACCCCCATAGAAAAAAGTCTAATGGTGTCAGATCTGGTGACCGAGGTCTATAGGACCTCGCCGGCCGATCCATCTACCTCGATATTTTTCATCCAGGTAACGTCTTACTGCACCATAATAATGTGCAGGAGCACCATCTTGTTGAAATGTTATTGGCCGAATTCATCTGGATTATCTTCCAGAATTTCAAGAATTAACGGCCTAAGTGCATTTTGTATCATCTCCAGATACACTTCACCGCTTAAATTTGAATTTAGGATAACAGGACCAACTATGTGGTTTCCCAAAATACCTGCCCAAACATTGACTTTTTCTGGAAAACGGGGTAAATTGTTCACGAAAGGTGTGAGGATTTGTGTCACTCCAATATCTCACATTTTGTGTATTCACATTTCCATTGAGGCAAAAAGTACTTTCGTCACTAAAACAAATTGTTTTTGTGTAATGTGGCTTTTAACTAATTTTATTTTCCATACATTCACAGAATTCGAGTCTTCTGTCGGGGTCGTCATCCGAAAGGTTGTGCGCCATTTTAAACTTGTATGGATGAAATTTATTTTTGCCAACACTCTCTGTACTGTACTTTTACTTACTTCACAGATAGACGCAACTTTAGTTGAAGAGGAAGTAGGGTTTACTACCATTTCAGCAACTATATCAATTTTTTTATTATCACTGAATGTTGGTCGACCAGATCGTTTGGCATCTTAAACACTACCTGTTGCTTCAAACTTGTGAAGAAGCTCCCTCAAATAAGTTCTCGAGATAGGGCGATCTGGGTATATCTCAATCAATAAACGTTCCGCTTTATGGAGATTCTTCCTAGATTCACCAATTATTAAGATAGCTGCTACTTTGTCGGCTTGAGTACGTACCATTTTGCCTATGTAAACTTTTAAACGTCTCGTTAAACAATAATAAAATTAAATATTTTAGCTATTTAGAAAAACTTTGCAAAGCAACAAATACTATTAAATTAAATTTTGTTGACAACTAACCAGAGGCGGACTGAAAAATCTTCAATATTTAAATGTGAAATAATAATTCTGGTATTTATTTAATTTATCCGTCAAAATTATTTTAAACCCAAACAAAATTAATATGGCTATGTAGCCAAAGTCAATGCCTTTCAAACGAGATATCACTTGCCATAAGGTCCTATTTAAAATTATTGGCCAGATTGGCACTGTGACGTCATCTATTACTATTACGTCACCTGTTACCATTCGTAGAGAAGTTTACAACACTTTATTCTCACCCTCCAAATTTTATTAATGTAAGTTCAAAAGATACGAGGGAGGGAGGGGACTTTTGAATAGCACTGTACATATAACAGGTTCTAATAAAAACTTTGAACGATGCTTATACAGGGTCATTCCTTAATTCGAAGATAATGTATCAAAATTTTTGTTTGAACAATGATTGTGAAATACATACTTTGTCAATCTTAGTGAATAAACAAACAAACCATCGAACTCAATTAATGACATTTAATATTATTTAATTATAATAAGCCCACCTAATAATTAAGATGAAATAGTTACTATTTTTTAATACTGTTAATATTTCAAAAACGCTCAAGATTGGGTAGAGGGAAGTGAACATAAACTACCCTCATCTTCGGCCTTGGAATTAAGTGCAAAAATAATAATATGATTGTTTCATTTAGTAAAATAAAGATATTCAATATTTTCGAAATTTTTAACAGCCTTGTGAAAGACGCCATGTCATCAAACACCTTAACTGTCCTACTAATGAAACCCGACGAGATGTTTTTTATTTAGTATTGGGGATGTACCCAGTAACAGCCTGTATAATACTTGACCTGTTTTTTTGTTTGTTTCTAAGTGTATAATTAGCTAAAGGTTGTGGTTACCTTCGTAAGGTGTTTGGTTTAATAGACATGAACAAATTGAAGTTCCGAATCAGCATATTAAAACATATTGTTGAAACGTGAAGTGCCAATAACAAAAGTATCAATCAGTATGGATACCTTGGATGTTTCTTGGTAAAACCTTGAAATTATCTCATTTATATACAAAATTCTACCGAAAAAAATTATATCTACTAAATACTAAACATCTCCATCACGATTTTCAAACAATGTTCCTTTTTAGGTTACAATACGTAATAATCCATTCTTCCTGTATTTTTTATTTTGGCCTTTTTTGATAGTAGTTGATTGACGAATGTTTTTTCTCTACTTTCAAATAAGGAATACTGATGTGATATGTTGACCTTAGACTTATACATGAATGCATTGCCGGGAGCTCTATATTAATTATGATTGAGGTATCAATCAAAATATTTTTAGGATTGAAAAAAAATAAACAAAATGTAAATGTTTTTCAATTACGGTTAAGTGTTAAGCAATAGTTAATTAACGAATTTTAATGATGTTATGAAAAATATACAAGCTGTGATAAAGAAAACGAGATGGTATTGCAGGTAGGGAAAACTGTAACCCTTTTCTCAGGTATCACATCAGATATCAGATATCAAATTCCCACCTCGTTTTTCACTGATAATGCTGAAGAAGTCGAATTTTCTACCCATAAAGGTAATGAGAGCTGTGGGCAATAAGCTATTGAATTTAATAATCACTGATATTGAATAAGATGGATCTATATTGGTTGTTGAAATTTTGTAATATCTGGTGCCGGATAAGTATTTTGATTGCTCTTTATTTATTATTGCTAGTTATAATTGAATACAAAAAAAATGACCAATTGCAATGAAAATATTTTGGTGTAAGGATATATATTACTTTAATTATAATAAACAATCAATTATTAAGTTGAAAATTTATCTATTTAAGTAATGAGGTAAGTAAAAGAAGTTTATCGGGTTTAAAACCTCCCGAAATCTTCAAAGGCAAACTAAACTTTTCGGAAGAGGTGAAATACCTTGGTATTACCCTCGACAGGAAACTAACATGGAACTCTCATCTACACAGCAGAGCAAAAAGAGCATATGTGGCTTATGAGCAGTGTCGGAGGACAGTGAGACGCACATGGGGTCTGTCACCCCGTGTGGTCACCTGGATCTACACTGCAATAATAAGATTCATGTTAACGTATGGAGCAATTGCATGGGGACCGAAGGTTCTACAAGCAACGGCTATCCAAAAAGTATATCAAATATAGCGAATGGCTTGTTTAAACATCACAGGAGCCATGAGAACAACACCAACTGCAGCAATGGAACTAATGACTGGTCTGATCCCTCTGGACCTGTACGTCAAGGAGGTTGCATTAATGGTCATGGTACGATTGCGCACGGCTGGTGTAAACCCCGAAGTAGGAGTGGGCCAATTGAGGTTAAGTCTATGGCAGAAAGCGCTTACTGCGCTACCTCTGCTGCCGGCAGCCAATGATGCAATTGAAACCAGGTTTTTGTTTAAAAAACCCTACAAAATACAAATAAAACAGAACACAGAGCCAGATGCTGCTAATGCAATACGCATATATACAGATGGTTCAAAAATGAAAGAAGGCTCAGGATGTGGAGTTAACTCGAGAGCACTAAGCCTAAAGATTAAGTGGGGAATGGGAAACAATACCAGCGTGGTTCAAACAGAACTGGCTGGTATCTCAATTGCCACAAAAAAACTATTTCTGGCAAACACATAACAATCTGCACTGATAGAAGACAAGCCCTATTAGACTTGAACAGACAACGTGTTATATCGAGGCTAGCACCAGAGTGTCACCAAGATTTAGGTGACGCCTCGGCAGATAACAATATTATCCTGAGGTGGGTTAAAGGACACGACAGGAGTAAAGTAAATCGCATTGCCGATTCTTTAGCCAGGGAAGCCACTGGACTAAAAATTCTAGGACCCAGTGACACCTACGGCCTAAAGACTTCGACAATTGCGGAACTAGCTAAACGTTACACCCATAAATCCCTTGAGAGATGGGATGGAATCAATGGATGCAGTCTTGCCAGGATCACCCTGGGCGACCCTGGAAAGCAGGCGCCGAAGAAGTATTTGGCGATGACCAGGAAAAACCTACGTTTAACAGTAGGATTTCTGACTGGCCACTATCAACTAAGGAAACACCTCCATACTATGGGGCTAGTGAACACACCTCTATGCAGGAGGTGTGAACAGGAAGATTAAACTGTCAGACATGTCTTATGCGAGTGTCCGGAGTTATCGTAAATAAGAGATTGTGTGTTCGGTCTTGGCCTACACCTGCCGATATAAAGGAGATGTCTCCTAGTGACCTGTTCCACCTTCCTGTGAAGGACAGGATGGACAACTCCTCGGGAGGATGTACAATGGGTCACATGTGGCGTAAGTGCTGTGAGCCTACACTCACCCTCCCTATTCTACAAATACAGATATCTATTCAAGTATAATGATTAATTTCAAGCAGTAAAATGAAATTTTTGCAAAAAAAAAGCTTTTTGCAATTAGTTTACGATAGGTAAAAAAATATTTTCTATAAAAAATGTACCATAAAATTTTCTCATAAAGTTGATGAATGCGTCGGAAAATAAGAAAAATGTAAAAATTTCAAATCAATCCAACTTTGGCGTTAAATAACTTTTCAAAAAATAAATATACCAAAAAACCGTAAGGGACCTTTTTTGTAGAGCGCTAAATTTTCTACAAGATTGTGTTTTGATTTATTTTAAAATATTATCTCTAATGTGAGTTACAATATTCCAAAATAAACATTAACGTTGTTCCCATGTTATTTGAATAGAAAATTGAAATTTATTATGCGGCAATTCTTATTATTAGTGATATGTAATTTTTCAACAATATTTTCGATTTAATTAAGAAAAATTTTTTTTGAAAGAATCTAATATACTACATATCATAGAAAGCTTTATTTTTAACCAAGAAAATTTTTAGCGTCCGCCGTGATTTGCTGTCCATATCATTTGAGTCATATAATATGAAATATCAAATTACTGATGGCCTTTCGAATGAAATTAAGGCAATTTTCAAAACCAATGATGACATTTTCCAAGTCCAAAGTTTTGCAAAAACCATATCAAAGTGCCCGTAAAGTGCCCGTTCGTTGAATAATGCTGTACACGCTAAGATGGAATATATATTGTTTTCATTTCAAAAACATGCCTGATTTTATCATCCAAAGTTGAACCACAACATTTTGTAATAATAATAAAAACTTCAAGAAATCTTCACCTATTTTTTACTATGACCCTGTATGACCACAAGGTCGGTGCCTTAAAAGAAAATGCTTATTTTGACTTCCAAGGATGTTCTTTATCTGTATTTAAATATATAAAAATATCCAAATCTAAAATTTCATCTAACTTTTAATAATTTAAATAAATTTTTGATTAATAAATAATATTATCTACAATTTGAATATTATTATCCAATTATATGCAATGATAACAATTACTACTATTATATTACGAAATTAATTTGATTGCAAAAAAATAACTGAAATAATATCGATTTAATAATTACATTATGTCTTTCAAAGGTTATGTTTTTATTAAAGAAGTGGATTAAGGTAATCTTAGTAATTTTTAAAATGTTAAAAAGATTCTCAAAATAGTGCTTGAGTATTTAGTAAATAATTGAGAATATTAATTATTATTTGGGGGTCATCAAAAATGAATAAATCATTGCAACAGGTTTCGTTGTTATTTCACCAATTTTATTTTGCACTGTTGACGATAATTCGTCGCAAGATTATTGGGAACAGTTACAGTTACAATTACAGTTACAACCAAATGAAAATTTATTTTTTCAAATATTTCGACAGTTGTTCGACATATTATAATGAATAATCAAAAATTTGGAACCCTCGGAAAACTTAAAAATTCATTGACATTAATTTTTGTTACTCGAAATTTTTGAAGCATAATGAAAAATAGGCAGTATCTCGATAAAAACTGATAATTGTAAAAAGTACTAGGTGGCAAAAAAGTTTCAAAAATAATTTTTTTGAATAATGGTGCCACAATAAGCATTAATATCTTCTGTATGTTCCTTGTGGTATATTATTCATTCTTTTTTTAATTTCTAGTTGTCAAATTTTTTCTGTTGTGTCAGTTAGGGATAAAAATTAATTTCTACTTACTTTTTCTTGACAACGGTAGCTGGAACGCTACCGAAACGTTGAAATAAAGAATTTAAAAATATTGTGGTTTAATTTCCCAACAAATTAAAAAAATAATGAATAAGCATTAAATTGTAACGTACACAAAAACTCTGGGGGGGTTTAGGGGATCTCAACTCCCATAAATTTTTAACGGGGTACAATAATTCCTTAATTTTTTTCAAGATGCTTCAATCATAAGAAAGCCACTTGTCAACTTTCATTATAATATGTCGAACAACTGTCGAAATATTTGAAAAAGTCAATTTTCATTTGGTAACTTCCAAGGGTTGTAACTTTTTCGCATGCACATTTGTACTAGGGTAACTTGGGTTGGATCGAGTTATTTTTAGCCCCAGAATATGTGGTATGATTTATAACCTGCCTTTTTGTTACACCATGTATAATCAAGATGTTGTTTATTGTGAAACTTCCAATATGATAGCTTACAAGATATAATATTTTCACAATCTGTGAAAGAGTGGCAGTTTTGATAAAATTTTTTTTTCGAATTCGAGTTATTTTTTGGGAACATTTATCATAGTAATATATATTTTTTACGCCATCAGAAAGTAGAGACTTCAACGAACAAAAGGCCCACTGACTTTTTTTAAAAAACCTGATATTTTGACGCAATAAATATATCAAAATAAATAAAGTACAGTGTGTTTGGGATATAAAATGGTAAGTATTCACGGAATTTCTTGGAAACATTTTTTTTTGAAAGGTAAAAATAAAAAAACAAAAAACTTGGCGATTTGAATTTTTCACACGAATTTTCAGGTTATGTGAAAAAAGTGTGGGTACAAGATCATTGCAAAAATGGAAAGATGCTGATGCCATTGTTTATTTGTGCTATACTTGGCGGTATCATTTATAATAACGATTACCAAATAGTCCAATAAATGAAGGCGAAAAATACCGTCAACATGGGCATCTGATCCAGCAAGGAAATTTTTTTTTTTAATTGCAGGTAATAGTGGGTACATTGAACCCCCAAAATGTCAGGTGTCTGAAATTTGTGGAAGGGTCGGAAAATGGCTCTAGAGGTCCCGAAAATCCGTTTTCCGCCGATATCTCCCGAACTACGATCCCTAGAGAATTTTTGTTCAGACGAAAAATGAGGAGCAGTTCATTACCTACAAAAGTTGTCCCTACAATTTCTTCCGTTACACCAATATTTTTTGCAAAAAGGGTGGTTGAAAAGTTCGCAGTTTTCTGAAACTTAAAAACTGACGCTTCTAGCCCAAAATATGGGATGAGCGACCCTGAAAATACACCAATTTCTATGTTTAGGCCTCCAGGCATCTATGGTAGATGGCGCTCGTTACCTTGCATTTTCGCAACCGCGAAATAATTAAGGCCATAAAAAGAAACATGAAAATGATCGATCTCTTACCCACCGAATACCTCTTCCTACACAAGCGATGAAGTTCCACAGACGATACCTTTTCTAGGAACAAATGATGGTTGTCTTTCCTGGTCTTGCTAACATTTATTAGGGTTTCTAGTCCTCGGGTAACCGTTGTAACTTCTTCAGTCAGAGCTTGATTACAAATAAAACACACGGGCGTACTAGAATCCTCTGCGACTTCCATTTTTTTACAGGAATGAACAATATTTATCAAATCATTAGATGTCATTTCACCCTCAACAATATTAATGATCTTAATTAAAAAAATTAAACCTCACCGTGTGCTCCAAAGAAAAGAAGCTCAAGAATTTTCAATATTTCCCTGTGTTTTTTATCAATAAAAATTTCAAAATTTATTATTTGATAATAACAATAAAATTAATAATGACTTGAATTTCACTTTTTACACTAGAAAACCACTAATTTATTCTTGAAAAATCACGGAGGAGATAGTGTTTACATGTAAAATTGTCAGTTGTCAGACGCTGTCGACCACACTATAGATGGGTGGCGTGGCGGCGTGCGAGAATAAAATGAGGCATCCATTACAACAAATTTAGAGACAAATTTTTTTAATGCATCAAATAAAATACTTGATACACCTATCAAAGGAAAGTTCAGAAGGTGACCTTTCATCGGGTATGATGCTTGACCGGGAAGAATGTTACTGTAAAGAGAAAAAACTGCTCAAAAAAACTCAGAAGAATAGCTGTCTTCCCTAAGAAAACTGAAAATTTCACCGATTTTCCTGATAACCCAGGGGTCTGGGAAAGAGGATATTCTAACCTTTCTCCCAATATCAATTATAAGCGGGTTTGACAGTTCATCATCGAGAAATTCCCGATAAACCAGAGCGCTCGGGAAAACTCCAGAAATCCACAAAAATCGCCTCTTGGAAAACACATTATTCAAAAAAATACGGGCGAATTATTGGTAACATTGTTTCGGAATAAATAAAGTACCCCCAAAGAACCATTATCCAATAGGATTGGCTGAAATAACTCTTAATAAAAATAATATGAATAAATCCATGGAAGCCTTAAAAAATCTAACAAAAACGAATTTTGGCCTGGTTTTCCAATGACCCAGGAGCACGAATTGAGTGGATGAAAACACGCCTTAGTAGCCACAGATCCATTCTTTCACCCGCACTTTGATTCATTAAAAAATATTGATTTTCACGCGAGTTATTAAAAAATTAGTACTTCACTTGGGGACATGAGCGAGCGATCTATAAGCCGGCCTGGAGCTCAATTTTGGGTCGGCGCTCGGGCCATTTATCTCGAAAACTATCTAATTTTTCGAAAAAATGCTAAGGATCAATTTGTGGGCAAGAAACTGCTCTTTATTTTTCGTCTGAAAAAAAATTCTCCAGTGGTCAAATCTCGGCAGATATTGCGGGAAACGGATTTTCTGGAATTTCAGAGCCATTTTCCCACCCTTCCACAATGGTCAGGTACCTGACATTTTGGGAATTGAATGTGCCTACCATAACCTGCAAATTAAAAAAAAAATTGCACTTGCTGGACCAGTTGCCCATGTTGACACCTTCGTTTACTGAACTAAAAGTTAAAACGAACAGATCAAACTTCCTGGTTGTAAATAATTTTTTTAACCAAATTCACCTTTGTTGAAAGCTATTAATTACCACATTTTTCATATCACGTAATTATTTCTCACTTAAAAAGTGAATGGTTCATGTCATTAATTAAAAGCGCAGTAACTTCTCTTCTTATTTATTATATAAATGAATGCTTTTCCTGATTTATAGTCATTCCTATTTTGGTTGAATAGGAAATTGAATTATCAACAACAGTCTGATTCACCTTTGTTGTTATTATTAGTAAATTATTAATAGATTTGAGTTCATTTTATTATGTGTACCTACTTAAATCCTTTTATAAATGTATGTTATACTGAATTATATAAACCACCAACGTCCAGTTAGTACATGATTATTCATGTAATTTCTCATAAGTTTCTCTACAGCTGACCGGATATTATCAACTAAGCAAACATCTTCATATAGTGAGACTATCTATCTTCATATCGAGCTTGTGAACAGAGAGAGGAGACGGCAGAGCATATTCTCTTCGATTGCTCGACTTTATCTTCCTTTCGTTTATTCGTGTTTGGCAAGTTTTGTCTAAAAGAAATTCTTCTTGGAAACGTTAATAACCATAGGCTGTTTTACGTCCGGAGAAGTAAGGTCAAAAGATCCAACCAACATCAAATTTTGGAATTTTATTGCACTCCTTTCAAATCGTCAAAAATATAAAGAAAGTGGTGATAATGGTCGTGTTACATGCTAAAGGATTCTGAGTTGACTTGTTGCCTCTTTCAGTAGTGTCTCTATAGGCTAATAATACGCAGGCAAACAACGATTTGTGTGCTACTCAATATTCTTGCAGCTCCCACTTGTAGTGTCCTTGTCCACTACACCACTTTAGACTATCATTAGTCTTACAATCCTTGGATCATTTTTGGGGAGCCCAGTTTCTTTCGCACATTCTTCTATGTCTGACGAGGGCCATTCTAGCTTTCTGAACGGATTTTTGAAGGTGAGTGTTCCATGGAAGCATTCTATATAGGTACTTTGTTCCTTTGGTAAATGGAATCACTTCTTCTACTAGTATTATTGGTTTTATGCCTTGCAGTATCGTCTTCTCGTGAAATTATAATTGATTGATTGAAGTTTATTTTTGTGAGAATCCTGTCCGCAGTATTATTCTATTCCATTTCAAGGGGAAGCGTTACTGCCATGATTATATTTCCTGCCCCTTCTTCAAATACACAATGTAAGGATATCGTCATGATGTATAGATGCGTTCATAACTCCATTTATTTTCTTGAGTTTGTAAGTCTAACAGCAAATGAAACTAGGGACTTTGACAGAATTCTTGACTTTAGTCCGCCGTTAGATGGAATCTTGGTATGAAATATCAGCCGCCCGCCGGGGCGGCGACAAAGTAGGTATGTAATGTAATTTTCCGCGTTTGCCAAAGTTGTAGCATGTTCGGAGGATTTCTGTATATATGGTATAAACTTCCAGCTCAAAATGGAATAATCTTTCATTCATAGTTCCGCTAACGGACCTCTAGTCACATTGCATTATTATTTATTTAAAACAATAACAGAAATGCAAAGATCATTTTTTTGCCCACTATAAACTGTATATATACATTCTTCTCCCTTTTTGAATGATTATAAAACTTGTGGTATACAACACAATAACACAATAAAATGAGTTAATAATGGTGAGAATGCTGACCGGACATTGTAGGAGTTTCCTGTACATAATTAGCCTAACGCAGGAGCACACACTCTATGAGTGTGAAGGTCTGGCAAGTGTGCAGTTTCACATACCTGGAGAAGAAAGACCGAGGATAGAGAGCTATAGAGAGCAAGGGAGGTGGTATCTAGGATAATAAGCGTAATAAAGCTGGATATCGAGCTTCAAATATAGGAAGGACCACATTAGATCTGCAAAGGTCGAAGTGGGATAGGACAAAATGCCACTCCAATTTTACTCTATAACCTCATCAATAACTGGAAATATAGCTGCTCAAAATATAAAAATTAACCGAGTTGCAGGGTATTTATTTGAAATTTAAAAACTGTTTGTGCCTAGTAGTTTGGAACAATTTAACGTAGGTATCCTTGTTATACTTGGCGGGGTTTGTAGATCCTATACATCCTAGGAGATTATTTCAAATAAACGTTTTTGGTAAATACTACTAGAGTGACTGGTTGACCCTTCCCAAATACTTCTTGTTGAATTTTTATTCAGATTTCTCTGTAACGATGAAAAACATATTTTTCGAGATATTTAGGGTTAAACATTAAACTGCACAATTATTTTGATTATTATTTTGTATAAATTACGTCGGGGTTTTTGGGTCATCTATGGCGCAAATGAAACTTTAATCAGTATTAACAAAAAAGAACCCAATTACGTAGTTCATTGAAACGAATAAAGCAATTCAAGATTTAAAAACAAATTGTTCTGTATAAAACCATTTTGTTTGTCTTAATAATGGAAAATTGAGAAATTAATTCGAAAAAATTAAATTCATGCGACAAAATTCAGGAGGTGATTGCTCGTATGACATTAAGATGGGTCTTTCCTATAACGACATTTCCTGATCCAACCCCTTTTCGAGATATCACCCTTGAAAGTTGGTGACTGAAATTGAGTTAGTTTTTATTATTTTTTTAATTTCAGTAAATTTAGAAACTTGAAATTCTCCAATTTTCGTGCATTTTCAGCATTTATTATAAATCGTATTACATTTGAGGTTTTTTACTCAATATATTAAAAAAATTATAAATTATCGTATTTTTTTGCTCTTCAGCTATTGGTTTTGGAGAAAAAATTAGGAATAAGAAAAGTTTTTAAATAAAACAAGGATTTTAATTAAATTTTATTCCATAAAACATCATCTTGAAAAGAAGTTTTGATATGAAATAAAGTAAGGGCTGCTCTATGAACCTAACCCCCTTATAATGAAACAAGAATATTGAAAATATACCCGTGGTTAGTCCTTTGCGAGTGCAAGAAACTCACAGAATTTCAAGATTCTAGCTGTACCTACGTAAATTTTATAAAAAAAATAAGAACCCAATTTTATTATTATTATTATAGGTAACTTAATACAGTTTTTAAGTTTTTAAATAGGTTAAATCTCAATATTTTGAGCGCAATAATTGAAATATTTCCGATTATTTCTGTATAGTTGATAATTATGATAAAATAAACCTCAATCAGCATGTTCATATGCATATAACAAGCTGAAAAAGCGAAATTCATAGGAAAAAACATATTTATTTAAATTCAAATAGTTATTTTCATAAATTGCATAATAGAATCAATAAATATAATCAAATGAAAACCATTTAAAAACGCAATATAAGCGATTCACTAAATATTTACTTTACGTGACATGTCATGCTAACACTCCAATCTATTCAGTCACGGAAATTGATACATAAAAACCAATATTATTGTCATCTGTTCATAGTAATTCTATACACACCTTGCAAAACTTGACAAAAATCCATAAAGTACAACACAAATCAAGTCCCATTAATTGCGAATTAATGCAAAAAAACCGGTAGAAAATTCGTCTGGTAGATGACGATTGATTCGATTTTTTTTTCGATGAAAAAAAAAACTCTCACATGTACCAAACGCTATTCACTTAACCGGCCTACTTGACTTTAAGCAAGTATGGACCGCGCGCGTTCCACTTACAGAATATGCTTAAGCCAGCGATATTTGCTTGTTAAAAGAAGAAATTACAGCGCGGTTGTCAAGTTTACGACGCTTCAGGGTTAGCTCGGAAAATTCTGTGTGAATTTATCAATAAATACGACAATTTCATTGATGCTATCGGCTAAATAATCAGGAAAAGAAATGCAAGTGGATGAAACATTCACCGAAAGAAGAGTTATTTATAGACAAATAAACTGATTTGTTTGACCCCCCTTTGCTTAAAACTAACATTGCTTATTTATTATTAAGAAGCCATATTATCGAGAAAATTTTGGGAAATTTTGATTTAAAAAAATGATTTATTCGAGTGTAATTTCTTCAATGTAAAAAAATTTGTTCTTCTATATGCACACCTTCGTACAATTGTTCTTCAGAAACTATAAAAGTTTACAAAGCACAATATAATATTTTGTTATAAAATATAACGATGCTATTTGGGTAAAAATTGTTTTCATTACCCAGAAAAAAACCTAACATTTTTAATAATATTCCATCACTTTAAAACAATAAATTAAATGTTCATAGTAAATCATTTGAAAGTTTTGACAGAAATTTACATCTTTTAAATAAGCCTATAGATTATTACCCTCAAATAAGATCTACTTTATACCGAAAAAATGAGTATAATTGTACATTTATTGTTACAAGAAAAAAAACTTATTTGCTACAAATCACATATTTCTTCACCCGTAAGAAATCACATTGGTCTACAAATTATGTGGCAATTGAAACAAAGAATTCTCACCCCACCCTTTCCCATTATTCAGTAACGGTCACCACCTGTATACGTTTGGCGTCAGTCTGCATATGAAATTAGATCAGTTTTTGCAATTTTACTAATTATCTTGTTTTTGTGAAGTATGTGGTTAAAGTGCTCTGGACAAAAATAAGTTTAATAATAGAATGAATGAATTGTTAAACTCATGGCGATTACAAGAATTGTGAGATATCTTTGAAGGTAAGGAAATAAATGACAATTATATTCAAGTGGGTAGAAGTAACAAGCAAGCGAAATGTACCTCAAACATACACATTTCTCAATTAAACCTGTCAGATCTACTCCAAGAACTCCAAAAAACTACTATGGGGAAAGCATTAATGTGCACACTTAAGGATAGACAAGGCTATCTAGTGGATACCATTGTTGGTTATGTTTTAGATCATGAAGGTATGTTTAATTTTAACAATGTATATGAGTGTATGGTATCTATTTTAAAAATGTATAGTTTTCCTTTTAATAGATCAATAAATCAATGTGCTGTTGTTATCGTATTAACGACTACCTGTTATTCGTTTTGGTGTTAAATCAATCATATTGGCATAAGTCAAAGCGAAATATCTTGGAACATAGTATATCTTCCCAGATAACAAACTCACTGTGCTTTATCACGTTGATCAATCACCCAGTATATCGAATTCATCGAGTGGTGGAGTTGTAAGGAGGTGTTGAAGGTATTAAAGTTTCTTATACGTATTATAATCTCATTTACACATCATTTTCAGATTCTTGTAATACACTCATCTATAAAGTTCATTGGGTTTGTGAGCTACACCATCATTGATGTCTCTCCCAGTATGCCACTCAATCTAATGTTTCACAATCTCTAAAAAAAACATGCTGGGTGTTGATGGTCAGTTTGTGATAAAATCTGTGATTCAGGAATGATTATGGGTGTTGGTTCTTTCGTGTCAATTCCCATTGCATCCAAAATAATTCAATGTTCTTACCCTTTCCGAAAAAGTATCAAATAATTTGTATTCCACATGAAGTTTATCACACGACCAACTGTAAGGCGTGTAATGTATGTATCGTCGATGGATACTTGGTAGATTATAGGTGTGGAAGGGCCTCTGAATAGGTGGTGTTGCTGATCTCTCGGTGGGTCATCTTACAGGAATAAAACAACTACCTGTAGCACTGGGACATGTTCTGTTTATTACTTTAATCTACTATTATACATTAAACTACTTATTACTAACACTAATATTAATAGTAATGGTAATCATAGTTATAATGAGAATCGATAATTAGAATGCCATTAGAATGCTATCGTTAGCATATTTATACGACGAGTCAAGTTCATCATAAGTGAATATAAATAATATTATTTATGTTTATTTCACGCTCTGAACTTGACTTCGTACGTGCAACCTTCCTAATTCTTATTTATATAACGATTCATGATTTATTGGAATTAGCTTCAAGGGAATTTATGTCTTTTATTAATATTTATAATTAATAATATTAAATATTATTAAAACTTATTGTTTTGACCAAAAGGCATCACAAGCGCATGACACGATGCCTTGTGTCCGGGTTTCTGTAATGCTAAGTCGAACAGGAGCAGATTCCGACACGTACACGAAAAAAAGTGTCTTTTATAGCTGACTCCAACGGGCGCTGTGTAGGTGTAGGTCTATGGCCGGACGCACACTCTAGCGTCGGGCGTCAACCCAGAGGTCATAATTTTTTTCAAAACTGAAAAATAAGAAAACCCCCCCACGTAATATCCAAAATTTGACTTTCTCGGTTCATTTGCATCTCTAACTTTTATTGCCGACGTAAAGACTGGATTATTTGAATACATGTAAACTACTATATGAAAAAATTCAATTAAATGATGGAAGAAAACAATTTAATTTGTTGAAATCTACATTTTATTGAACTTAAAGTTGCAACGCATTTCGCTAACACAGTATAGGTATATAGACAGAACTTTTAGGAATTTTAAAACCAGAATTTCAGAACACAAACCTAGCTATGACAACTAAAAATCAGATTCCAACTACTTAAATCATTTATAAGCAAACTAACAAACTTTCGAATCAAATTTTGAAATTTTGTACATAGAACCTAAATCCCTCAAATTAAATATTTTAGAAGATCTTGGGATGAATAAAAACAAATATTCTGATATGATATAGTTGAAATAATACCCTTCTTGGTGTACGTCATCGATTGTGACGTATATCCGGGTTTTCGGCATGTCGTTTATTTTATTTGCTATTTTGACATAAATAGCTAACCTTAAATTTGATGAATAAAATCATCAGGATCGTATTCAGCCAAATTCGAAAAGGCTATGAAATCAATAATTACCAGCATCTTTTTCTAACTGAAAATATTTCAGAACTTCCAAAATGCTGATGTTTTTTCGTGTATCTAGGCATATTTTTGTATTATTTAGATAAATATAACATAAGATATAAGATATGTGACAGTAGAAATAGACGTAAGACACATTGCCTCCCGATTGTTAGGTTGCGCTGGCGCGTAATCTAAACATCAACCAATCAAATTTTTTGTAAGTCTTAGATTAGGGTTAACGTATGTAAAACATTCAAACGGTTCCTTATTGTGATATTTTGATTATGATTAATCACAGACCTGCATTTTTCCATTTCTTCCTACGTAATGTGATAGAAGGAGATTAACAATCGATGACGCACACCAAGAAGGGTATTATTTCAACCATAACAACAATTCTCCCTTATTTAACCTAAAAAGGTTCCAGTAAGATTGTTCTGAAAGAATTTCCAGGTAATCTTGTTAAATATACTCTAGTTATTCCCATATTTAGATACTTTTTGTTTTTTATTTCCAGGTTAATATAATATTATAATATTATTGTCAATATCCGTAAAATTCAGTATTAAGGCACTGTATAAATTGAAAATTTTCAATTATAGGTACCTCCACTCGTTTGAGAAAGCTACTGTGTTAGCGAAGCGCATCACAATTTTAAGATCGAATATATAATATAGATTTTAACAAATTACATTGTTTTATTTCACCATTTAGTATGGATTTCATCAAGTAAAAGACTCATCTATTTAATTTTCAAATTCAATGGGCTGATATCCATTTTTTCACTTTCTTCCACTTCTATAGCATAATAGTTCTATAAAGCTAAAATAAACATTTCCAATATCAGGAGTTATGCATAACCTAATTTTTATACGTTAAATCTGTTTAACTTGATAAATTTTCCGCCTCTTATTATCAAAAACTCTCTAAAATCAACCAATTAACCTCTTCTAGTCATCACACTGCTGTATATTCCGAAATATTAAATTAGCTGCAAAATATTCAACCGAATCTAAAGGATTCTGTGCTGATTTTCTCTTTCCGCACAAATCAATAAGTAAAATGTATTCGCAATATTCAACCATTCATCACATGTGTCACCAGCTTCCAGCAAATGGGGTATCGATAACCATCGTGTATGCATTTGTGGTAACGAGACCGAAGACAAAAAATATATAAAAAGACCATGTCAGTCGAAAAGTCAAATACGACTGCTTTTCAACATTTCACATTAAATTAGGAATCAAAGTATATATTTTAAAAAAGTGACAGCATCACTGAAATCCAACCAACTTAAAACTATACACTCGACCAAAGTACTCTATCTTCTCTTCTGATATATTTCCACTGCCTGAAAGAAACTAAAAGTCAGAGATGGTTACACCAATCTTGTGTCTTCCGGGTGTACACCAAATTCAATCAATTGTCTAATAAAAACTTAACAAATTATACTCCTGCTTGTGAAATATCACTGGAACATGGACTGGAGATAACACTGAAATCTCAAATATATTCCACATTTTCACTACTCTACCAAATCTTTCTGACAACAAACTGACTTATAGCACTTGTCAAAATACACAAGTTTCAACTCCAAGTAGTCCAGCTGATTGGTTGTCTTCCAGAACAATATGGCCGACATGTAAAATACACGTAAAGTGAAAAGTGGACATAAATATTCGATATTTCCGAGGATATTTTAAAACTTTCGGAAGAATATATTTTATTTACTAGTTCATTATTCATTGACGATTCTTTCATATTTTGTGAGTAAATATATGGATAGCAAAGGTTTTGGTAAGAGCACAAACTGATAACTTGTCCAAAGTAGACTCATTTATGCTGCTTGAATTTATGAAGTCAAACAGCTGCTTTAATGCAGAGGAAGCATTATCGTAAGTACGATTTAAACTATGTATTATTTATATAATATATACCAACCATATTTCGATGAGTGGTCGTGAGAAAATGATGTTTTCATGGTTGATTCCTAGACATATAGGAACATAACCTCAAACTATTTAAGAATAAAATTACCAGCATAGAAGTAGGTACTTACATTAAAATGGTCTTAAAAAACAAAAGTAGTAGTATTTGTCGAAATATCGTATTTATTTCAACGCATAGCTTGCAACTCTTGAGTGTATTTTTGCTTGCGCCACCAGGTAAAGGAACAAATATTTTGTCTGGAGTTTTAATAGACGTTGATTTACACTCAATACATTGCAATACTTGGGATACAAATTTTTTTTTGCTTTATCCATTTTTAAAGTTTTCAAAAACAAATTAGGTCACAAGAACTCAGAGCGTGATACACGAATAAGAACGTAAACCAAATTAAATCTTTTAGAAGCCCTAGAGATAAATAAAAACAAATATTCAGATAATCTTCTTAACGACCAACTTGATATTAACAATTCTCCATTATTAAACCTTTTTACCTAGAAATATTCCTGTAGGATGGTTGTGAATGAGTTTCCAGGTAAACTTATTAAATTCTTCAGTTAATTCCATATTTAGACAAATTCTTTTCATTTCCTTGTAAATAGATTATAATTTTATTGTTAAATTTCCGTATAATTTAGTATTAAGGCACTGTATAAATAGAAAGTTTCTCATTATACCTCCAACGTTTGAAAAAGCTACTGTGTTTTCGAAACGCGTCACTTTATGTTTAATTACGATGTAGATTTTACAAAATAAAATTGTTTGATTTCATAACTTAAATGACGTCACTCCATGGGGCAGCCATCTTTATGACGTAAAGCGCGTTTTGGCGGACTTTCAAATTTTATTATTCTTAAAGTTGTTTTAAAAGTAAAGTTTACATTTTTTGAAAAAATAGGCATGCAAGGTGTTAGGAGACCTGATAAAGCGTCAATTCCCACCAATAGCAAAATTTATGCTTGTACCCCATTATTGATACAAGTGACTCAACAATGCGGTTACGTTGTAACAATTTAAAATCATTCATCAAATCGTAATAAGATTACATCCGTGGCTACTACAATTGAACATAATTTTTCATTATAGAAAAAAAATTGTGTTTGGCAATGATGATAATCATCTTGATATGGTCAAATTAGAGTATGTTCAATATATGTTTGATCCTTGAAATAAATCAATTATTTATACGCACGTTTTCACAGAATAATCGGTTTGAATGCCTTAGTTTAATTAGTTGATATCAACAGATCATGTTTTAAAATTACTAACAATGTTCTAAGGTTGTTGTATAATGCGGTGATCTATAATATATTTTAAGTGGCTATGATTTAATAATTGAAAACTGATAGATCACTTGTTAGAGTCATATAATACCCTTCTTGGTGTGCGTCATCGATTTTTAATGTATTTTTAACACATTACGTTGGGAGAAATGGAAAAAAGGCAGGTCTATGATTAGTCCCAATCAAAATATCACAATAATTAACCGTTTGAATGTATTGACTTGAAAAATTTGAATAGTTGATGTTTAGATTACGCACAAGCGCGACCTATACTTGTTTTGAATTTGTTTATCATTTATTAAAATTATACATTGATTTGCCAATGATGAAAATTAATCAAATACGAAATCTGCGAGACGTGACAAATTTGTAAGACGTCATAATAGTATAATAGTATTATCTTGACATCTAGGATTTACTTAAATATTACAATTGTTACAGAAAACTGTAATCAAGAAATGCCTATTACGAAGTTGATAAACCAACAAACAAGTTTCTGCAGCACCTAGCATTACAAGCTCTTTTTTGTTCACCATATCTGATAAGGAAATGAATATTACATTGACTATTTCACTAGAGTAAATTGATAACTGACAAAATTTGTAGGTTTTGAACTGGCAATTTTTTGTCACTTTTTTGTCTTGTCGCGGCAATTTTTTGACGTTTAATATATCAAATCTATGTGTATAAAATTCTATCACTCAGTGATGAAATTCAATATAAAATCTTTGTTAGTGGTTTCTAAGGAAACTAAGTTGTCTATTTATTTATTTAACTGTCTAAAAATTATTAAAACTGTTTCAAAAATTCAAATGAGTATTATTAACATGAATAATACAAGATTTGGGAATAATTCAATAAATGAAAAAGAGAGTACAATTAAGCAAAGTATACCGCGAAATACAATGAAGACAAAAGTGTCTGCATGGGAACAGTTTAGAATGTTTCTGGACGCACGTAATTATACGTTGAAAAAGGATACTTCTGAACAAGTTAAGCAAAAATTCTTGAAGGTTATGATATACATGGAAAAAAGAGATGGAACTGATTATACTGAAGCTAGTGTGAAAACACTTTGGAATACGACTGCTCAAATGGTTCAGGAAAAATATTTTCTAGAATTTAACATCAAAATTGATCCATTTAAAGATATTACCTATAAATTTGCTAGATTGGCCAGGGAAACAAGACGTAAAAAGCTTCAGGCTGAACCTGAAACCAGAAAAAGAAGTTCTAACGCGTTTACCAAAAAAGAATTAATCGAAATGGTAGGAAGCTATTCTGAAGATAATCCTGATGAGTTACAAAAAAAGTTTTTTCATTTATGTTCGTTCGAATTAGCATGGCGTGGAAATGAAGCTGATAATTGTGATATTAATTACTTTAAAAAAGAATATGATAATAAAGGTAATTTTACTGGCAGGGTAGAATATAATCCAATATTTTCCAAAACGACACAAGGAGGATCAAAAGCTTTATCTGGCAGTAAGTGGCTGGTAAGAAATAATGCTAACAACAATTTGTGTCCCGTTCGTTTATTTTTAAAAATTATTGAAAAAAGAGAATCCAATCCTTATCTAATAACAACAAGATTATTTTTAACAGTACATCCAAATTGGGAGAAAGAAATATGGTACAAAAACTCACCATTGGGAATTAATACAATTTCAAAGTGGAAGAAAATATCGGCAGAATCAATTGGTATAGACACAAAAAAAATAAAAATAACCAATCATTCACATAGAGCTTCTGCAATATCTGCATTAGCAAAATAAGGAGTTGGTGAACAAATAGTAATTAAGCTTACAGGACATTCTTCTGCCCATTCTTTGAAACCATATTTACAATTAAATTAAGAACACCATTTCCTACTTATAGAGAACCTTCGAGAAAATAAAAATAAAGAAAAGGAATCCTCAGTTTCTAACTTGAATTCACCACAGGTTATGATGCAAAACAATCCCCAAAATAATGCTACAACGTACAATTATAATAATTGTACTTTTTACATAAATAAGTAATTTTTTTTTTCATAATGTTATTATTTTTTTGGCTTTGTATAATTGAAGTTTGCAATAAATAAAACGTTTAAACATATGATTTTTCAGTTTTTCTCTCGTGAAATAGTCATGTCGAATACCACTCAATTAAACATTTTGTAAGGTAAAATTTTTCTCTTGTATTCAAGTTTGTTGCTTTTAGGTAATTTTGCTCATTACGTTTAATCCAAAACCACTCGCCTAACGGCTCGTGGTTTTGTTAAAAAAGTCATTCGCAAAATTGCCAAGCAACAAACTTTCATGACAATCGAAAAATTTTGCCGACAAAATTTTCACTCTCGTGGTATTATATATGAAAATATAATAGTGGGTTAGTGAAAGTGTGTTCTTTTACTCTTTGCTACATTTTTAAGGAGTTTTAAAGGTTCATTTGCAACTAGCTTACATCAACTGTAACAAAATAACTTCTCTGCTCATGCGTATCGTATGAATTACTCCAAAAACTTTTGGAAGATTTACTTCCCGTGTCATACAAATTTCAAGTGAAAGTTTTTGAGTAATTCCTGGCAAAATTTTAGTGGCAAATTTCAAAGTAATTCCCTGCATAATTTTTAGCGCTGCTTAATACAGCTCTTAGTAGATATTAAGAAAATTATATTTTCGGTGATACTTCTATTTGTCAATAATTTTCCCAATATGCAGTGAAAAGTATAATTAACCCTTAGTATACCTTGGATTTGTATGCCATGCTGTTTTCGAATGATAAAGTAGTACCCAAGGAATGTATACAAGTACACAGAATCCATAAATTAATTCTTTCGTGGACAGTTTGAGATTTTCAATGTTCATCATAGCTTCGAATATCCAGCTAGCTTTTTTCACTGTATCCACTGGAAACTATGAAGCTTAGATATGTACTACAATATTTGTGAATTGAGTTTCGATATTAACGACATTACAAAGTTTTTTAAAAAAGTAAATTATATTTAAAAAAAACTAAAAAATGATACTAGATTTAATAATAAAATGATTAACGAGACAATTAATGTCATTGGGGGGATATGGGGTTTATACACTAACTCTGCATGTCGGAATAGAACTAGTAGAAAATTATAACAACTGATAATAATAATAAGAAGAATTATTCTCCACCTTTTAGTTCGATGACAATTAGGTGTGCTTTTTAGTGTTTTTCAACATATAATATATTTTGTCCACGACCACCTAATAATAAGTCAATATTTTACCTCCTAACTAAAGGTATATGGTACCCATATATAAACTGTCGTGAATTATGGTTCATAATACACTGTAGTGTATTATGGTTCATAATACCCGACTAGAGATGGAGGTACAATATGAAATAAACTATGAAATCTGTGTATTTTGTTCAGGAAATTTGTTTCTGACATATATCGTATCTATAAAATATTGTAATTTTTAGTATTGATACTATTATACTATTTTACGTTTCAGTTGGATTTAGGTACTATAAGGTATGCCGGATCAAAGCTACTTTTTTAATATAACACCATATATTTCACTACTATATTGTATAGTCACCGATCCTTGACAAGCCTTCCAAAAAAAAAATTTAATTAATCAGAGCGTTCAAAGTGGGTAAATATCGACTTTAAAGGTTGGTTTATGAATGGAACACCCTATTTAGCTATTTTCTTGCTTTTCAGAATAAATTTTAATTTACCAACCGTAAATACAACTTATCCTCAACAGCCAGGGCAATTCACAGCTAACGGGTTGGCAAAACTTCAAGTCGTTGTCAGACCAACTGGTGAAATTCCCCAGTTTGTTTTGACGTTTATTGACTTTCGATCATCGTCTAGTATTTACAAGTTTTTTAAGGTGCATTTAAATTAAAAAACAGTTATTTTCATAACTAATTATTTAGGCAAATCTGCAGTGTGTAGTTGATAAAATGCCGAAGCAGCTAAACAGTAAATGTCAAGAGACGATGTAACATCTTTGGTAAGATATTTTGAACGAGAATGCCGCCTCTCTCACTTGCTGCTGTAAGAGACGTAAAGTAATAGTATTCGCTGTTTGTATTGATTATTATTAAGAACTGTCAATTTAACATCAAATTGACTTTTCTAGTTTTTCTAAGTGAAGAAAAAACTACAGCTTGGCAACATCACAATATTTTATTTTGCAACGTCATCGTCTATTAATCGTAAATAAACTATATGTTACAATTGCTTTTGAAACAAAAATTTTGAAAATTTTCACAATGTTATTTATTTATGTCACAAATTTTCTACAGATTTTTTCTCCATTTTATCAAATTTAAAACAATAATTGGTATTTAAATATAGGTTTGGAAATATAATACTACATCTAAGCTACAAAGTAGAAGACAATCATATGATATTAAGCCACCCACATTTCCCCTAGAGGTTTTTGGAACGCCCCTCTTTGTGGGTGTCCAACACATAAATTAAACGATACTGATCTGATATTTTAAATTTTTTTTATGACTAATGGAATACCATATTATTAACACCAGAATCAAAAACTCCATTTAGCGAACATATATTATACACAGAAGGTATAATTTTATGACATATTAGGTATATTGTATACTTTGTGTACTGTATAGATATGATATTTATGACGAAATTTCAATTCCAATATCAATGTGTCATTATATTTGGTGATGAGCATAGCAAAACCAAGACTCGGACAATTTTGGTCATGGTCTTGGTCTTGCTAGTGTGATGCCTTTTGGTCAATATAATAGGTTAACAATAATATTTAAATAAAAGACATTAATTGCCTTGAAGCTAATTTTAATAAATCATAAGAACGTTGAATCGTTACATAAATAGAAGTAGAAAGGTCGCACGTACGAAGTCAAGTTCAGAGCGTGAAATAAACATAAATAGTATTATTTATATTTACTTATGATGAGCTTGACTTGTCGTATAAATATGCAAACGATAGTGTTTTAAGAATTATTATTATGATTATTAGTGTTAATGTGAATGTTAGAATATGAATATCACAATTCATAAGTAATAAGTAGTATACTGTATAGTAGTAAGTTTAAGTAATAAATAGAACGTATCCCAGTGCTAGAGGTAGTTGTTTTATTCCTGTAATTTAAAATTTTTTGTAGGCGATTGTCTCTTCAAAACACATCAACAGTATCAATTATGTCAAATTCTAATAAGCCAGTGGTGTGGGGTTCGCATACGAGGGGTTCGTAAACTTTTATTGTACCATTTTTTTGAAATTCTCTCTATTAGACCCAAAGACTCTTGTTTGCAATTCTTTATTAAATTTCCTACAAAAAAGGTACTTTTTGATGAACTCCATTCTCAAGATATTTTACTCTTTATTGAAGTAAGACACTTTTTCAAGTATTCTCTTAAATAAATTTGTAGTACCTACTTGAAGATCACTTACAAACAATTTAAACACAAACGTTTCTTATGGGTTTGTAATTAATAATTATTAAGAGAAGATAAATATTCACGACCACTACAAATTTATTGTTTAAAAACATTACTGCATCAAAAAATGTCTTACTGCAATAAAAAGTTAAAAAATAGTGAAAATGGAGTGTTCTATCGACTATAACTAAGAGTACCTTTTATGTAGAAAATTTAATGAAGAATTGCATTACGTTAGTCAACGTCTCCGAGGGTTTTTTGACCAGGAGTTTGCTGTGTTTCTGTTTTGGCACGTGTCTCCAGTACGACTGATATTTTTGACCAGTTAATGCAGTTTCATACCCTTGCTTTTTAGAGAGTCGGCCATTTCATTGCTCACAATACCTTTGTGACCAGGGAGACACTTAAGAGTTACTCTATCATGGTAAGCCAGGGTTAAGAATTTTTATTTTACTTTTATATGAAACATTCTTCGCATCTCTCGAAATTACAGAATGTAATTTGATCACCCTGTATTTATTCAATTTTTCAAAACAATGCCTAAAATTCTAGCACCCTTTTACCAAATGCCAATCGAAATATAAGTATTTGGAAAGGTTAAAAAATTCGGTGCTTGCAGTAATCAGTCAATGGGACATGAGTTAGTGCATTCAACAATCCGTTTCAACGTCAATCAACTTCAAACACCTACAAACGTTCTCGACCTTCTAATAACATCTTCAGACAGAAAAAATGTAAAACCATAATAAGATTTGAAAAATATCAAGGTTTGTCCCAGACAAATATCAGAAAACAATGAATTTCATATTAAATAACCTCGAACTCTCCAAAAAGTATTCAAATCCGTTAATCAAGGTATTCAGAATGACATTAAAAGGAAGCGCAAGGAGATCATTAGTAAAAGTAATTCTCACATTTTCTTAAACCAAATAAAGTTCAAGTTAGGTCAGAGAGGCTAGAAATACCTAAATAATTTTTCAATGTCAAATTTAAGAAAAACGGAAAAACCCGTAAAATAAAATATGAGGAAGTTTGAAAAAATATTTTGTTATTGTTCATAAAACTACAACTTATTATCTATAGATTGCAGTAAACCGCATATCAATAGTGTTAATGTTCATTAAATGGATAAAATATATATATTGAAATTTTTTAGGCACACCATTTTGAATTTTTGAAATCTGAAAACACCAACTTTTTCAGGTGCCAGACTCCTATATTTTCATACAATATGAAGTCGTTATTGTTATTCTAATTATGTTTGTCGTTCAAAAAACCATTTTGCAAAAAAATTTTCAATTTTTCAAAAATTAAGGGTTGAAAAAAAATGTTATCCAAGTATTGCTTCACGTTTCACGTCATCTTATAGAGTATAAAATTCCCTACAAATTTGATGCCAACAGTTTTTCTGTACAATCTAATCTAAAAAAGTTATGGACGTAAAACTTGCATTTCACATGCTCCCAACTATTCTTGCAAGCTGCATCGCAAGCTCGAGCGGAGTCTTCTCACGAATCTAGGAAATTATTTCCTAATTATACTCTAGTTTAAAAAAGTCGAATCACCGGTAAAAATCTTTTTATTATACTTAACAGAAAATACTATATTTTCAACTGTTTATAAAATACAGTAAATATGACATTTTCGGAACAGCGCACGGAAATTTTTTCCCGATCCCTATTTCCGTGCGCTTAATAATAAACATAGATATCCATAATACTAGATATCCTAGTTCAACAAAAAGAAATGCAAAAGGGATTGAGCTTCAACAATAATACGAATTGTACAATAAATATTACTATTAATAATAACGGTTCTGTCCAAAATTAATTTTCTTAGAATTACCTACTTGTATTTTTTTTGTTAATTTGAGTTGTATGTACTTACATTTTTACTGTTTTAAAAATAAAAATAAATATTCCCGATTTTCTTAATA
>CAJUYG010001464.1:38601-69092 GCA_910591675.1 Galerucella calmariensis
AAATTATTGCAGTCAGAGAAAATTGATCTTTTTTTGCACATGATTAGCTTCAAAATGCGTTACAGAGAATTCATAGCTTGAGACAAAAATTTCAATTCATTACTGATGAATGTGTCAGAAATTTGCGGTAAGTGGAAAATTGAAAAAAGTTTCTAGACAAAAGATCAGGTGAGGTAAAGTCTCACTTTGATGAGTTGTCGCAAGATGAGAGATTGAATGATCCTCAACAACGCCTTCGAGTTAATGTTTTCTACCCGATGATAGATACAATATTATCGCAACTTGAATCTAGGTTTGTTGGAATGAAAAATGTTCTGAAAATTTATAAAATCCTGCAACCTCAGTATCTTACAAATTCATCCAAGAGCGAGTTGGAGCAAGAAGCTGATTTGTTTTCCAAAACCTTCTCGAATGATGTGTAACCTTCATTTTCCTCTCAGTTGCTTTCTGTACGGTCAACATTTTCAAACGAAATCAATTCAAGGAAAGACGTCAAAGGGCTAGCCCGTTTCTGGATAATTCAAAATGCGTCATTGTCGTCCAGTTATCCAGATGTGTGCACAGCACTTCTGATGTTTCTAACTGTCCCTATCACTACTGCGAAAGCTGAACGGACTCTCTCTAAATTAAAGTTAATCAAAAACTACTTGCGTACCTCAATGAGACAAAATAGACTTAGTAATTTAGCGCTACTGTCCATTGAAAATCAAAGAGCGCGCAAGATTGACTTTAATAAGGTAATAAACAAATTTTCTACTATAAAATCTAGAAAAAAGTGTTTTTAGTTTTAAGTTTCTGCGTTTATAACAAAATGTCATAAGAGCATTTGCAAACATTCTACATGTAGGATATTGCCTGCAGATTATAATAACTGTTTCTACAAGTTGTGAACAATAAATATCGTCATTAACAGAAAACTGTCGTTCTTACTTAATATTTATACGATATTATCATAACAATTGATTTTAATATGGGGTCCCAAATTGTCTTTTGCCCCGGGGCCTTTCCAACTCAAGCTCCGACCCTGCGCTTCATATGTCTTAATCAATACAGGCTCTAGCGGAAATCCTCTCAGCTTCAACTACAATTGTATATCTACCAAAACTAAAGAGCATTCTCTTTCTAGTTTCTTATATACCAGCCTAGGTGTCATGGTTTTCTTGGGAGCCACAGCTGAACCAGAATCACCTGGATGCATCACCTGTTATATATTCTACGCAAGTATGTGGATGGATGTTTCTCCTTCCCCTTCCACAGAATCTACATTATTCTTGTTCCACAATTTTGAGCTTTTAAAAGTGTCTCCTCAAGTCCAGTGCCTTACAGTCAGGTGAGGTATGGATTACGGTCTTGGTTTCCAGGCCACAAAGTCTGTAGCAGAGTCCTCCTTTATATAGCTCCGTTCTATGCAGGTGATCTTTTGTCGGAGCATATCCCGTTAGATAACCGTTAGATATTTAGTAGTTCTTCGGCCTGTTACCATAAGAGAAAATCTCAATATATGTTTTGTTAACACTATTATCTGAACTAACTCATAGTGATATTCATTTCGATTCAGTCATTTGGTTGGTGTTGCCGAGATGCTGGATAACCTCAACATTCATTTGATTCAAGTCTTTCTTCGTACTTAATACTTTTTGAAACATATATTTGGCAATTAATAGGTCAGTACTAATGTGAATTGACAGCACTCCTTGGAACATTGTTTTGAAAACGTTGTGTTGAATCTCGTTTGAGTATAAAATTTATGAAAAACTTCGAACGCCAATGCTGAAAGATAAACAAACTAAAAGAAGATTATTTATCGTCGCGGATTTAGCTTGGGAATGTCGAGAAATTTATCAATTTCATTGATCTTCAATACGGCCCTGGGGGATCTTGTTAGCACCATGTTTAACATTAAAACATTCGTTTGGTGCTGACTGCTAAGTCAACTGGAAAATTTTTAAATAAAATGCTTCTTTCAAGGTCCACGTCGTGTTTTTACATCTGCTGTGTATAAGTATTATCCACCATCTTTATCTTTAGGTCGTTATATTGTGGAAATAATGCGCCTGGCTGTGATTTCGATTTGGCCTTCGATATTATGTACTTTAGAAATTTACGACTTAAACCAATGCAACACAAAAAAATAATTGTGCAATACGAGAATATTTGCAGGAATTTTGAAAGGAGGATGATTCATAGTGTCACGAAATATTCGACAGTTAGGTATTATTTAGGTTAAAAGGGTAAAATGACATAGACGGGCAAAATTAATTTTTTAAATTTACAATACTCACGACTCTGCTATTCTGCCTATAAGCTACATTTTATTGGGTATGGGCACTCTGAAAGCGCGAGTGTGCTGCTACCTAGAGAGTCGCCCGTCTCTTCTAAAACTGCTTATTTAATGAGAGCTGCAGTAACGCCGCTGCAGATACTTCCTGTAGGTTATCTGTGGACACTTCCTTTCACATATTTGACTGCTGATAACCTAACCTTACAACTGCAGACCAACGTTTTACGACATATAGTTTCATCCACAGATAACCTACCTTGAGTTCTTGTTTTTATAAACTTTTTTGCTATGGATTTTACGTTTCCACGCTAGCTGGTGCTACAATTGACGGAGGGAATCAAAATTATTGATTAATAGCATATGTGACTTCAATCACATCATTCAGAAGAAACAAAAACGAATCGCTTAAAATAAACACCATTAAGCGTCAGAGTAAAAATAAATTGTTAGTTGCTGTCTATAGGTGCAATTCTGTAAGCAAATGTTAAATTTTAACGCACATGTAAAAATAAGTCTGTATCCATATTAAGTTTTAAAGTATTAACGGAAACCTCTTCTTTATTGTATACCATAAATGTTAAAATTTGAATCATAATCTTGACTATGTATAGATTGAAACATTTATAATAGCGTAAACTTTGTCAAATTTAACGGCGTACCGTTAATTTTTAACCACTTCTTATAGAATTGACCCGTCTGCAAATTCAATCATGAGTTGTCGTAATTTGATGTTTGTTTGAAGTTATGAAGCCTGTATTAGATGAAATAATGTAATGCGTAATGTAAATACAATTTGTGTATGGAATATTACCAACAATTATTGTGTAGGATAAAAACAGTACTGAATTTCATATTATTAAATACAATTTTTATTAAAAGAATATTACCAACAATTATTGTGTAGGATAAAAAATTATGTGTAAACCATGGCAATGAAGTGCTTTTCTATCTAGGCATCAAGAAGAGGCCAGGCTCGGCTGCGCCTCTTCCCTGTCCATATCTTCTTTCGGCCTGAAAAATGCTACTTTACTGCCTAGGTATATAATATACTCATACTTATTGTGGACTTTTTTGTATTAAATGAAATATATAAACTTAATTATTGCTTTATTTTTCTTACTTCAGGTATTATATGGTACATTTTTTGACATTTCATTCAATATTACTTGACTATTCGATTGTTATTATTGTAATATCAATCTAATGTTGAATAACTTTGAATGAAATATCGAAAAATGGACCATAAATGCAATTTTGCAATAAAAGTAATATTACAGTAATTTTGAATATACTGCCAAAAACGTGAAATGACAGGTGACAGAAGTCGAACAAAAACGCCAGAAGGTTTGGTAGAACAAATAGCTTTATCGACTGTTACTTTAAAGCTAGAGCAACGAGCTGAAGAATTCTACTGCTATAAGCTTGATGCAATTAGATTTCGCTCCAATAAATCGCAATTTAAACAATTCACAGTATACACAAATTAAACGTTACATCTCGGTGTTATACAGTGTGTAAAAGCCAAATGGAATAAATTCATTATTTCGGTTACTGTACATATTTATAAAAAATCCCGAAACACGTCAAATTTAAATTATAACTTGACATTCTTTAACGTGAAAATGCAACCCCTACCTTCAACCCCCTTAGAATGACAGGTACAACCCCCAATTTTTTAAATGGGAAGTATAGGCTTGTGATATATCATTTGAAAGGTCTCTTCATTCTCTATTCAAAAATGTTATTGTTTTTAAATTTATGCAAAAATTAACATAAAAAAAATTAATATCATGTTGTTACCGAAATTCGCTAAAATATACTCGGAACTTATTACAATATTACTTAAAACTTATTTCCCGTTTAGGTCTTGATAATGAGAAAGTGAACAAAAACCGTAGCAATGTGGTTTTTAGATGGTAACCATTAAAAAACTTTAAAGAATTTCCGTGGCAACGCTATTTTAACAAGCAGTAGTAAATTGTTTTATTTAAGTTGTCATTGTTGTAATTTAGGTATAAAGTTTGTTCAATTCAATTCTGAAAAATGGTTAGATTAACGGAAATGCATAAAATAACAGTTTTACAAATGATTGGTTACGGAGATAACATCCGAACACAACAGGAAGTAACTCGCCTATTTCATGAGAAATTTCCTAATTTACCGCCTATATCCCAAGGAACAATGAGTAAAATAGAAAAGCAGTTTCGCGAGTTTGGTCATGTAAGGCAGATAAAAAAAGCAGCTGCTAATGCACTGAGTGATGAACTCAAATTAGATGTGTTGCTTGAGTTTCAGGAAAACCCACATACATCGAGTAGACAGGCATCCACTACATTCAATGCTAGCCATACATCGATAGCAAACATATTGAAAGAAAATAAATTGCATCCGTATAAGATGATACCTACTCAGGAGCTCATGGAAGACGATTTTGATAGGAGAACTTTTTTTTGTGAGCAAATGATGGACATGTTGGATAACAATATTATCCAATTAGAAGACGTTATGTTTTCTGATGAGTGTACTTTTTTACTTAACGGTCATGCTAATCGACAAAATTGCCGCTACTGGTCCACGGAAAATCCTCACTGGATGAGACAAGAACACACTCAATACCCTCAAAAGGTTAATGTTTGGGCAGGGATTGTAGGGAACAATATAATTGGTCCCTTTTTTATTGAGGGCAACTTGAATGGCAACAATTATTTGGCACTACTTCAAAATGATGTCATTCCAACGTTGGCAAATTTATATCCTGATCCAGGTAATCCTCAAGTTCCAGCGAATACGATATGGTTTCAGCAGGATGGAGCACCACCACATTACCAACTTAATGTCCGGCAGTACCTCGATACAATATTTCCCAATCGGTGGATAGGGAGGCGAGGATCGATTGAATGGCCAGCGCGATCACCTGATCTTACATTATTAGATTTCTTTTTATGGGGATATGTGAAGAGCCATGTGTACAAAACTAAACCTTCTGATTTAAATGACTTAAAAGAACGAATAACGCTGGCGATTAGGTCGATCACGCCTGATATGTTAAATAATGTTAGAAGACAGTTTTATTTGAGATTAGGATGTTGCCAAGACGTTCGCGGAGAACATTTTGAACATCTACTTCATTAACATTCATAGTTCTTTTTCGTGTTCTACATTTTATTACGTTTTGCATTACATTTTAGTTTTTGATTGTATTGTAGCGAATTTCGGTAACAACATGATATTAATTTTTTTTATGTTAATTTTTGCATTAAATTTAAAAACAATAACATTTTTGAATAGAGAATGAAGAGACCTTTCAAATGATATATCACAAGCCTATACTTCCCATTTAAAAAATTGGGGGTTGTACCTGTCATTCTAAGGGGGTTGAAGGTAGGGGTTGCATTTTCACGTTAAAGAATGTCAAGTTATAATTTAAATTTGACGTGTTTCGGGACTTTTTATAAATATGTACAGTAACCGAAATAATGAATTTATTCCATTTGGCTTTTACACACTGTATGTATAATCAGTTATAATATCACAATATCGATTATTTTACGAGCAGCGGGACGAAATCTGCGAAAAAACGCGTAGTTCGGTGGTTTTTTAGTGAAAATTAATCGATTATTTTCAATTGCTCGAGTGGTACTCATTACGATTACATAATAAATGTGCCGATAATACGAAATCATATATTTTGTATAAATATTAAACGTTCAATTATTGTAAGTAATTTGTGAAACATTGTTATCTGTCGATAAGCTTGAGCTAGCCATATTGGTAGTTTTTCCTTCCAATTTTTAAACGATGTTAAGATGATGTTCATTGCTCAGCTTTTGATTTAGGTATGGCTTGATAGACTTAATTGAAGAATCACCTGTGATTTGAATAACTTCTTGTAAGCTGGCTCCAGATTTTGTCAATTTGCTTACAGCGGAGGAGGGATTGGTTATTTTTACTTCCTTGATATCAAGCCCATACTCTGGTCGTTTAGACGTGTCCATTTATTGAGTTGGTTGATATCTATTGAACAATTTTTGTACCGAATTCCTTTCTTCTTCCAATTCGGATTTCGAGTTAAAAACAATTGATTCGCTGTTTTTTTGCTTAACATCTTTACATTCTTTGTTCGATGTTAACCATTCAAATGCAGTGGTAGGGTTTTCTTTGACCCGTGCAGTTTTGGAAAATATGGTATTGAATTCAATACGGCCTGTAAATTCAGCATAAATGTCGACTTCGCCCTTGAAAAATTCTACCAGGTATGAGGTTGCCTCGTTGTCACGCTCTGTGCTATATTTGGTAGAACTTTTTGTATGCCATCAGCTTTCCTGATAGTTTTCCACAATATTGCCGATCACTCCAGTTGTCAGAGCTGCAGAACTGGATTTTCTTTTCTCTGGAAGCGCTTGTAGCTTTTTTCTCTTTGCCTTACCTGCGTTCCTGGCATCTTTAAAAACTATGTCTTCAAATTGGTCTATTTTCTGATTCAAATCTTAAAAATACATTTTTTGCAGAAGCTTGTCTACTATCAATGCAGATTGTTATGTTTTTGCCAGAAATTCCTTTTCTGGTTAGTTCTTTTGTGGCAATTGAGATAACAGCTATCTTTGTATAAGCTGGGCAAATTATTCGTTGGTATACAACCCCATGAAGAAAAAAATATGAAACCAACCTAACCTCAATTACTATGGCGTGGCAGTGACGGATGCCGGTTTGGTGATGTCGATTGCGGTGTCAGTTATCGGTTGTGCCACCATCCCATAAGTTTCAGGCCCACCAACACTGATAAAGAAATTTCCATTTCAAAAATAAAGTAATACCCTGTATAAATATAATACGTGTTCGTTTCCGCTAATAAATCATTCATAAGGAATATATCTATGTTAAATACCATCAGATTTAATTAACAACGAAAATTAATTAAGTGTGTTAACCGGATCAAAACGCGATATACAGTGAGGAAACCTCTTATGGAATAAAATTCTTTATATAATTATATTGGAAAATTATAAAAAATGCCGAGACACGTCAACTTTTGAATTGAGTTGTGCGTTACGTAAACATAACTTTAAATGTACAGGGTGACTCACGCAAGTCTGCCATAGTCGGTGTTGTTTTTTTTAATGAAACACCCTGTATATTTGCATATTTTTGAGATCCTCTTAATGAACCGATTTCAACAAACTAAATAATGTATGGTCAATTATGAATTATACAGAGTGAAATTTTAAAATTAATAATTTATTACACTTGAAATATTGGTACTTTTTTGAATTAGCTAAATATGGATTTATCAAAAATCTTAACTAACTAATTATTCGACGTATTTGTATATTAAACAAAACCTGCTACGCCCATGAATTTTATCATAAATACCTAAAAATTGCCTAAAAACGCTAATATAATAATTAAACAAAATCGGTAAATAATGTAGATTGTTTTAAATCGGTAAATAATGTGGATTGTTTTCTATTCTGTCAGTTGTTGATGTGTTGACAGTTTATGCTGAAAAAGTAAAATCTTTGTCAAACACTCTTTCCTTTTCGACATAACAATGAAATATTTAACTGAGACTCACCGAATTGAGATTTTAATGATGATCGGGTACGGGGATAACTGCAGAAGTCAAGTTGAAGTGGCAAACTTATTTAATCACAGGTATCCCGAATTGCCTAATATTTCACAAAGTACTGTGTCTAAAATTCATGCACAATTCAGAGAACTTGGATATGTCAAACCATTGAAAAGAAAACCACACTTCGTTGAAGATGATGTGAAAGTGGATATTTTGTTAAGTGTCGAAGAGAATCCAACTTCAAGTACACGTCAAATTGCCCGTGAAAATAATGTTAGTCATACAATTGTTCTAAGATGTCTTCATAAAGAAAAACTTCATCCATACAAATTAACTTATGTGCAGGAGTTAACAGAAGACGATCCAGATCGTAGAATGGATTTCTGCGAAAGATTGATGAATAAGCTGAACAGAAATGAGATAGCTCTTGGTACCATTATTTTTTCTGACGAATCAACATTCACATTGAATGGAGAGGTAAACCGACAAAACTGTAGATATTGGTCAGCGTAGAATCCTAATTGGATGCGTGAGACACATACTCAGTACCCTCAAAAGGTGAACGTTTGGGCCGGTATCATAGGCCACCATATTATTGGTCCTATATTTATAGATGGAAATTTGACAGCTGAAAAATATTTAATTATGCTTAGAAATGAAGTTATTCCTGCGTTGGCAAACTTATATCCCAACGCAATAGATCCTAGCTTACCGAATGAAAATGTTTGGTTCCAGCAAGACGGGGCAGCACCCCATTATGCTTTAATGGTAAGAACTTATTTAGATGAAATCTTCCCCAATAAATGGATTGGACGAAGAGATACTATTTATTTAGTGGCCAGCTAGATCTCAAGAACAAAGTATATGCAACACAACCAACTAGCATTGTAGACCTCAAAGACAGAAATACGGAATATTTCACCTCAAACTTTAAACAAAATTAAGGAGGAGTTCTATAGGAGACTGTGCTATTTCCAACAACTAGGTGGAAAACGTATAATTCCTAATTGACCATACATTATTTAGTTTGTTGGAATCGGTTTATAAAGAGGATTTTAAAAATATGTAAATATATAGGGTGTTTCATTGAAAAAAACAACACCGACTATGGCATACTTGCGTGAATCACCCTGCACATTTACATTTATGTTTACATAACGCACAACTCAATTCAAAAGTTGACGTGTCTTGGCATTTTTTATAATTTTCCAAAATAATGACAAAAAGAATTTTATTCCATAAGTGGTTTCCACACTGTAGGTACCTATATACGTTTAATGAACTTTTACTCTCACAGTACTTAATAAACTAAATTCGAATCCGGCTCTGTATTTGAAACAACAAAATCTCGGCAATCAGAAGAGAAATAAAATAATTCCTGCCTGAGGTGTACTCGTTCAACCAGTGCGTAACAACAGTAGCATTTTAAACTGAACGTCGCTAATTTAGATGCATTGACAATTCTTTCTGTGGTTGAAAAGAGACAGAAAAAAAAATGATGCGTACGAATGTGAATAAGTGAGTGAGAAAAAAACTTATATATGCGAACAATTTCAACCATTATCATGCCATTTACGGTCTTAATGTTAAAATTTGAAAAGAGCGCTTGATTACAGAATGTTATTATGGAATTATGTGATGTGAAAATCATTAAAGCTACTTAACAAAAAAGAGATTTAGTTTCTCAAATCATCAGGTATTTGATGACGGAAAATATAGTAAGACTAGAAGATAAACATGAGGGCATAGTGCTTAAGTGCTTCTAGGAGCCTATCCACCACACGTCCTTTGCAGATTTATTGTGTGTACCCCTCCTCTATTCTAAAACTCCTTGTCTCTACCCATCCTCATTACTAGACCTCAATTAGATTAGATTATCATAATGTCGGATAGTCAAGCAGCCATTAAGGCACTGAGCTCTTGTGTAATCAGTTCCAAAATGGTGTGGGAATGCCTAGACAAACTCAATGAACTAGGCGAGAACAACATAGTCACCTTGCTATGGATTCCAGGACACACTGGAATAAAAGGAAATGAAATAGCAGATGAACTAGCAAAGAGGGGAACTGAAATACCTTTCTGGGGGCCCGAACCCTTTTGCGGAATCAGCTCCAATGTAATATTGGAAGAAATTAGTAAAGCCGAGAAAAAGAGAAGATCTGACCATTGGAAAGATCTAGTAGGGCTTATACAATCAAAGACTCTTCTGGGTGACTACAACCTGTTGAGATCAAAAGAATGCATAAGTCAAAGTAAAACTGCGCTAAGAGTTTTGACAGGGATCCTAACGGGACATTGTCGCCTGAATGGGCACCTGAAAAAGCTCAAAATAGTGGAGGAAGAAGAATGCAGATTTTTTTGTGGAATGGAAGAAGAAACCTCCATCCACATACTTTCCAACTGCACAGTACTCCAGAATCCTAGAGCACAGCACCTGGGAGATTACTGGATAGAAGAGGAACATTTGCCTAAGTTGAAGCCTGCAGACATCCTAAAATTCCTCAGGGAAATAGGACTAAAGGAACTACTAGTTTCTGAGACTCTCCTCAGAAACTGAGTAGAAGTAAGGGGGCACAATAGACCTTTTAGGTCTCAGTGAATGTCACCCCAAAAATCACACATATATACATAGACCTCAAACGCCAAACTACAGGACCACGATTCACGAACTGATGAGCGATCATATCACGTGAAAACTTGACAGTTTCGTATTTTCGATGCAAGCATCTTTCACATCACTCTTCACTTGATGTACAGCAAGCGATGTGTGATGTGTGATGTGTGATGTGAAAGGAGCTGGTGAAACATGCGCATGTGTGTTATAATGTGACAAAAACTTAGATCTTATTTTTTTAGGGTTGGGTAATTTCTTCTTTTTTTAAAAGTAACATTCGGCGTTTGTTTAGTAAACTGTCAAAATACAGTAAATTTGACTCTCATCGGTGAAGAACACTGATTGCTGGAGAATACGTTTTTTTGTCAAAACATGAAGGGACCGTTCACATCACACGTTCACATCAGTATTCACTTCACTTATTCAAAAATACTTGTCCAGATCCATATATTGGAAGGGTTGTGCCTTTTCCTCCCTTGTCGTTGAAAATCTCAGCCTACTCAGACCTTTACAGGCTTCTTCATCTTCTTGGCAAAACCTGCTTAGGTTGTTCATGTGTTTGTCTGCAATGCCCTGTCAGGAGCCGACCCGCCTTACATAAAATTCTATATGTCCAAGAGGGAACAAAATACTTTGCCTACATGAAACACCCACCACTTTAGACTTGAATGGTCTCGATACATTCTCCAGAGAGATGCAACATTGTCTCTCTGTTTTCTTCTAGCTATCTCTTTTTCACTCACAGAGTGGCCATACCATATACAGATTGCGAAAATTCTATTGGCGACATACGATTAACACAAGTACGACAAGGGAATTATCAGAAAAACTACTTGAAAGAGAGAGAATAATTGTGCGCAGTCAGCTGTTGCCAAATTTTCTTATCTGTAAAAGTTATTCCCAATTTTTGTCGGCAACAAAGTTAAATACCAATAATTATTAAACCGAAAGCAGGTTAAGGATTTTATTCATTTTATTCATTTCAAATTGTGATTTCGATTTTCTCCCACTAAATACGGCGTTATCCCGTGTTTAAAGTCGAATGCAATAGTATATTAAGGTCTTTAAAACAAGTGCGATTTTCGAGCACGACGGCGAAGCCGGAGTGCTCGAAATAATGCAAGTGTTTTAAAGACCAGTTATCCACGAATACTTTACGCAATTTTTTTTTATTGGTGCACTTTGAAATTATAAATACTGGTCTATAACTACTACAACAACAAGAAATGGAAATCATAGATGGAAATAAGAACCAAATGTCAAATGGTTGAATTCGTGATGTATATGATGTATACCTTGCGTTGTCATAAAAATGAGAAAAACATAAACTAATTTGTATTTTGATGAAAGTTCAACCTTATTGAGTTCTGTGAATGTCAATGGTAATAATTTAAATACCATTTCCTAAGATTTGAAAAATCGAAATATTAATATATCAAACAATACCAACGGCACTTTCCATTTTAATTTATAAATTTGACATTGTTAAATATTGTTCGAATAAAAGTTTTGAAGTTACAAACTACTCCTGTCAGATCAATAACAAAAAAATTGTCATTTAGACAGATTTAGACCATAGATTTAGACTTAGTTTCTCGAGTTGTTTATGTTGCCACGGTAATTTTAAAACACGCGCGTATTTTAAAGTTCGATTTAAACACGCTGAGGCGTGCTTTTTTTTTGGCTTTAGGGCTGTACCCATGCAGCCAGAAACTATGGCAGTAAGTCTGAGTGTACTAAAGGTCTACAAATGTATTAATTGTGGGAAAACAAACAAAAAAACAGACAGAAGAAAATTAGAGGCGTGCTTTAAATAGGTAAAATGATCCACCAATAAAAAAAATAGGTTATTCATTCCTTAGAAAGTACCAAACATTCCAAACTGACAATGCTCCTTCCATATCAGATTGGTAGCTGGAACTGAACACACGCCAAACGCTGACTGCAAATAATTATTTATCCTTCGCTTTCTTTCAAGTAGTTTTTCTCATATTTACCTTGTCGTACTTGTGTAAATCGTATGTCTTGAATAGACTTTTCACGATCTGTATATACATTAGAGCCTAGCTCCTTTTGACCTGATCTGTTCTATTTTATATTTACTCTCCTCATAACTTATTCTCGTTGCTCATCCCAGCTTTTTAATTTGCACTCAGATCTGCAGCTGGTAAACTCCAAGCTTTTAGGCAAGGTGAAGTCGATTTATCTAAGTTTCACGTTGTTGTGCATCGTTCAGTTCCTGTTCCAGCTGTACATGACTCTTCAGAAGTCGTATCTTTAACGTGTATAAGATTTGAATTTGGCGCGTAAAGTACATTGCACCGCGAAATCACCGAGACAGGCAATATTATGTTAAAATTCAATTTTTTTAAGTTTTTAATGGATTTTAATCAATTCTTGTCAAGTTGTGGAGCTGTCAATTTTCATAATTACCCCCTATCGATCTTGTAGTTTCGCAAAACAAGACAGACATTTTCAAGCCTGATATTTCATGAACAATTTGTTTTCCTTTTTTATCTCGATATCTGCATTATTATAGGAAATAATGCAGGTAAACTACTATTTTGTATCACATTCTTTCAATATTATAGTCTACTAGGAATGGGATCCAGTTAGCATGATCCAGAAATATTTAATTAGATAATTTAAGAAAGATTATGGTTTATTCTAAAAATAATTTCCAAAAATAATAATTAATACTCCACAATTCACTATATTTATAAATGTATATTATACTGCTCGCTTTTTGTACCTTTTTACTTTTCCTTTTTCATTATAATACCCACAAAGTATATGAACAAGACTAAAAATCTTTTTAATAACTCATAGGACGGCCGGTATCGGTATATTAATCATAGAAATGATAAACTTTTCTTATTCAACAGGTGACTAACAAATACATTTAACGAATAGGTAAATTTAGTAGATGCCATTATTCAGTAGCGGTTCAACTTTCGGTCAGTTCGGTCGGTTCAGAGTGCGTGGTTGAAATTTATTTTATTTTTTTGAGTTCGTTTATCGTGAAGTGTAGTGAAGTGTAGTGAAGTGTACCCACATGGAAGGCGTGGATTAGAGCTAGATACATTCTTCTAATGGGGTAATTTTTTATTTTTTTTTATACTTTTTATACTTTTAATTTTAAAAGACTATTCCTTTAATTGGGTTTTCTAAATTAATTTTATCATCAGTATTGATATTTTAGTCAGTTATAATCCATTTTTCTATTCTTTTAATGTTTTTCTTAGACAAAATACTCAAAATCCGGCCGGTGAATATTCCTATGACAAATAATTATTCTTATATAAGAGGTGAATCATATTGCTACCTCTTATTGAACCTGCTTTGGGGGAATATAAAATGAAAATTTTATATGTATCTGGTGTTTGAAATTTATTTTATTTTTTGTTTCAAGGAATCTGGAGTGTACTTGAATGGTGTACCTATATGGAATCCAGGGATTAGAGCTTAATACATTCTTCTAGAGGGGTAGGTTTTTATTTTATTCACTGGTAGCTATTAGCATTAAATAAATACAACATTCTTTTCATTTTTCATCCCATATAAATTATTAACTACCGATTTTCAATATAAAAAAGAATGTTACAATTGTGTATTCGGTTTTAATTTGCTCATATGCATGTCAAAATCAATTTGATTATCAAAATTGTAATATTTTGTTGATTTAAAATCCATTTTTGTATTATTTCATTGTTTTTTTATACCCAAATATTCCAAAATATGAAAAGACTGCAGACAAATATTTCTATATACATTACAAATAAGGGTTCTTATATAAGAAGTGAGTCATCATGAGATCATGTACTCGATTTTAATGTCTTCAAAAAAAAATTTCGTTGATTTTTTGTCAACGGATTTCTGTAAAACCCTCAACTGTTTTTCACAAATACTTATCATTTTATACATTTCAATAATTATTCTATTTTTTGTTTAAGGTAACATAAAATATATGTCTATCCCAACAAAGTGAGTACCTACATATATTGAATTTCTATCTGCATCATCTATATTTGTAAAATGTATACCCCTATTGTTTCGAACCAACATTTTTTTTACAAGTAGTGTCAGTGTGAAAAGTGAAAAGTGAAAACCCAGGTAAGCAATGTAATAATTTAAAATATTATTTGTTCATTATACTACTTTTCTTTGCAGGTTCTTCTTTCAAAAGACATAGATCTAGGCTGTTGCTCACATTCACTGAATAATATCCTGCCATAGGTGAGCTGTGTCATTCTATATACTTTACAAACTACTATCCAGCCTTTTACAAGTTGGTACCTACCTTTTTTCAAAAGAAATGGGTAAGTCATGCTGCTCCGGTTTCCTGATCCTGATTTTTGATGAATTTTTTTAATTTTGTTTGATTTTATGTTCCAGAAATTGTTGCCTAGTTTTTACAGGTCTCATGGGTTCCATCGCATTTTCGTTGAATTTTTCAATTTTGTTTGATTTTCTGTTGCAGAAATTGTTGCCCAGTAGGTCTGTCAAAATATCGTGAATACCAACATTGTTATATGCAAAATGGCTACTTGTAAGTTTTTCCCATTTTTTTTTTATCAAGTTTTTGGTGAATTTTTTTAATTTTGTTTGATTTTCTGTTCCAGATTAATTAATATTCATTTTCGACTTTTTCAGTTTGAAGCAACATAACTTTTTTTTCAGCCTTAACAATTTTTAATTTGCCTTGTATTATGTTGTTAGGTTTTTGCATGTTTTTCTTAACTGGGTTTAAAATTTAGATGATCAAGCTTGGTTGTTGTAGGGGCAGGTAAAGTAGTGGTGATTTTGGACTATTATTATTTTAAATTTTATATGTAAATATATGTTACGCTGTAATTTCTGTAAATAGATTTGTTTCACTCATTATTTTCTTACCAATGTTTTCATTTTTCTGTACTTGTAAAAAAATGTATTTAATCCTGTATGTAGATTTTTATAACTGCACTTTGCTAGTAAAGACAAACTTCTAGCAGGGTGCAGCCGGTAGAAGACTTTAGTTTGTGATGTCTTCCCCCGGTGGGGAATATTTTCTATCGGTTGTGAATATATTTCAACCGGTTGATTATATTTTCTACTGGCTGCGACATAGTCCAGTCATCAGAGAAAACCTCCATCTACAATGAGCAACTTCCAGTCACGATTACCTATACATTACAGGGTGTCCCACGACGAGTGAAAACTATCTGTATATGGCAAAATACTTATAGTAAAATCATGAAAATCTCTACGTTTGGGTTTTCGGATACGGTCTTTTTAACTAAAATATTTTCAAAGATGGCAGACTTACGGTTCTACCGAAAGTCGACTGCAACTTTGTTATTTTGAATAGAATACCCTGTATATTAATACGTTTTTAAAATCTACGTAAAATTTTTATATAGTTTTGTCTGAACACTTTTTCCGAAAAATGCACTTTTTGAGTTATTGATTTTTTTGTAAGACCGTTGCAGACCCTTGTAAATTATTTTTTTACGAGGATACCCTTAAAGATATGGAAATGGTATCTGTTCGGTTGCTTTTAGCAAGGTCAGACGTATTTGAATCTATGTTGAAAATTTTTTCATTTTATACAGGGTGTGTATAAAGAAAAATACAATATTTTAATAATAGCTATCTCAATTTGCCTATATTAATTTCTTGTTGTTTTCTTGTTAGTTGTCGATTCAGAAGTTGAGCTTAAAATGCAATTTTCTGTGTTACCTTATATATCAACATATAGGCGGTGATGACAAAATAAGGGGGCTTCAAGAAATGAGCAAATTTCATTCAAAACTGGAAAAAAATTTAAATTCAATTTAAACATATTTTTGCGGTCCATAAATTTTCAATTTATGTAAATTTATAGATATTTCAATAAATACTCAATATTTTCAAGTTATTTTTAGTTTTAGTTTGAGTTTTATATGAACTTAACTTCATTTCTTGTGTAAGATGTTTCCGGCTTTTCCACTCTTTGCTTTTTTCATTGTTTCCGCTTTGAATCAGAAGCCGGTGGCGTCCAATTAATTGTACACCAAATTTCAGTAGAAGCGTACAAAAATTTTCAATTGGTGCCGAATTACACTTCCTGACATAAAGCGCTAAAACCATGTGCTTCAATTGTTACAAATTAATTCTATAATATATTGATTCTTTTTTTTCAACTTCAGAACGTGTTTTTCAATAGCTATTTCAAACGAAGTTTTTAATTTCAACCATCTCTGACTCACATAAAATATACAGTTCCATAATAATTCTCGCATGCCTTTTCTTTATAATTGTAGATAAAACAAATTATTATCTATAGAGCAAATGTTAATGAAGTTAACATTTCCCTAAATGGCAGATTTTAATTAAAGCGGTGCCATAATAGCACATAGCACGTTGTTTACATTAATTGCATTTAAATGGGATAAAAAAAATTGTGAACCCACGGGGAAAGTAGAAGAATGATAGTTATTAGTGAACTCTGACGTGCCGTTACAATAAAATTAAGTTTCTTCAGCAATTAATTAAAGAGGTAGGTTAATTTTACTCGTTTTGTTGCGTTATTTATTAATTAATTACAATAGAAAAAAATATATTAGGATTTGTTTTAAAACAGAAAGTGTATTATTTGTTAATTATTTGTTAATTTAAAATATGGTATGAAATACAGTGTAATTATCTTTATACCGACTCTAGCGACCCACCCCGGCTTCGCAAGTGGATGCCCAGTTCGCAAGGAGACTAAGAGACCGCTTTCCCATGACCTGTGCAGGGTTCTTCATTTTCACCAGGTCCTTCTTGCGGTACTGCAAGTTAATTTTAAAATAAATTTCCAGAATATAAATTAATAGTTAAGTAGAGCTGAAAAGTGAGTGCGAGTCTAAAAAAGTCGTTCACAAAAATAATTTTTCAATTTTAAAATGTATTGGACTCGGTAATTTTACTTATTCAAGCATAATTTGAAAAATCCTACGTACCATTAAAAAAACAATGATATCATCATGGAAAAAAGTACACATGTTTTCCGATAGCCCACGTACTTAATAATAAAAAAAGTAAGACACTTACACACCACACAATTCTCATTAATTCAATTACAATAATAAATAATGACGATTCATCAATAGGTATCGATGAAAGCTTGTTAGCCAGATGAGATACTATAGTCTTGCCGCTCTTAGTTCACCACTTTCGGATTAGGAATTTATAGCGATAAGGTGTTATGTTGGTCGGAAATTTAAGCAGTACTCAAACGTTATTTTCACCTGGCTTGTAGATAGCAGAAAACATCTACACTTGTGTCGATTTTTTTTAAGTGTATAGCCATAAAAGACACAACCAGATCTATTAGACCTTTCGTAGTAAAAAAAATACATTTTCTTCCGTACATTCATCGCCATATTATGTCAAAAGCGAAGTAAGCAATGGGCGTGATCTTTTTCGAATATTAAAAAGTTTTTAATAGACGTTATTTAGACAGATTTAAATTAATAATCCGTCGGTGAAAATAAAGTGAACTCGAATACAAAAAAAAGTGAGTTCATCGAATAGTGAAAATGAATTTAATAGCACCCAGCAATTTATGGATCGGCGCCCAGCAAATGTTGTGAATTAATTTTCTGAAAACGTTCTCTTGGCCTATTTTGGAGAAAATAAATTTGAACTATGTTCATTATGGACAATATGTTAAGAAGTGTTATATAACTATGAAAAATGATGTTAATATTGAAACAAATTATAGTTAAAAAAAACTAATAAACACTTAAAAGAGGAAAATAATTGTTAATTTGAGAATAAAACAATTAACGAGAAAATTAATCTTATTGTGGTAAAAGCGTAGGGTGCTTTTGTACTACATTTACACACTAACTAGTATAAGTATAAGAACGTATAACAACTAATATCGAGTACCATAGTAACATTAATTTTATCGTTAATCATTTTATCCTTGAATTAAGAATTTCTTTCACTTTTAATTTCAATTACCATAAAGTGTGTTTTGAGTTTTCTTTCAAACTATAATTCGTTCTTCACTTTTTAACTCAATTATTATGTGGGTGGGTTTTTTCATTGGAACACCCTATAATTTGTTACTATATTATATAGTCATCGGTCCTTGACGAGTATGGAAGAGGGTAAATATCGGATAAAAAGGTTGCATTATAAATGGAACACCCTATATTTTACTACTGTATTGTATTGGGTTATAAATGGAGCACCCTATATTTCACTATTATATTGTATAGTCGTCGGTCCTTGACAAGTGTACAAAGTATGAAAAAAAAGTGAAATCAAAGTGAGTCAAAATCTAGGTTGCGTTATTCATGGAACACCCTATATTTTACTACCGTATTGTATTGTCATTGGTCCTTGAGAAGTGTGAAAAAAATTTGGAATTATCCTGTGCGTAAGTGGGTAAAAATCGAGTTTAAAGGTTAGTCAAAGTACACATAAAACCTCACAAAAAATACAAAAGACTTGAAAATTCAAAATTACGTATTTAAAAGGGTTGTGTTTAACATAAGAAAAACTTTACGATGCTAGGCATGCAATTTTCTGGAAAATCGTTGAGTAAATTTTTTTTGTTTTGTTTCTTCACACTTATTGTTTAAATAATTGAAATACAGAATAATGTTTTAGTCAAAAATTGTAGCTGATACATTTATCTACAAATTTTATTTGAAAAGTTTTCCTCTAAATTGAAAAGTTTACGAGATAAAATTAATTTCAGTGCTAGTCGATTCCTAGTTACACGCGAACGGCCCGGGAGCCAAATTTATCAACCGTTCGACTTATAATTTTGGGCTTATAACCTGAAAAAATAAATAAACACATGTAAAATGTAGAGAAAGATCTCGGCTTTTAGATAGAAATACTTTCAAATTTGAAAAAGTGGATTTTCTAACTGTAAAAACAGTTTATTTATAAAAAACTAGAGCTAAGAAATCAAAAAAAAAATTATTCTATTTAATCAATACTCATCCCAGGATAATTCCTTCTAGATTTAGCATTGCAAATAAGCATAAAACATTTTTATTATAAAAGCAAAGCCATCAATATTTCGAATTTTAAACAAATGCTTCTTAAAAATCTGTTTTTTTGCATGCTTAATTTTACTTGTTTTTTTTTGACTTCATTCGATTATATCTTTTGTCGAAATCAATATAATTCAATGAAACTTCACCATTAAACACTTTGAAGTGTCTACTTTCGAAACTACTACCTATACAGTTTTTCTATAAATATCAAACTTTTCAAATGGTAGACAATTGTTCACAATAAATACTTAAATAAGACGTTTTTCATCAAACCTTCTATATTTCATAGTGTTTATGATATTATCTAAAAATTTCTAAACTTTATAATGAACCTATTTAGAAGTGAGTGAGGAAGAGAAGGGAGCAAAAATAAAGGTGAAAAAGCAGATGTAGTACAGGGAATGAAGCTCAAAAAAGGTAAAACCTCGCAATTTTTTCGTCCAGCATGGATTGACTTGAAATTTTAACAGGAGGTAGGTGATAGCCGAAGGTTCAAAATCTATATCAAACCGAAGGGCGCTAAACGGTTTTTAGGGGTGAAAACTACCCTTATTTGTCAAAAATCATAAAATAACATTTTAAAACTGAAAATGGGTAGGATTTGGTTTGGATAAGTTGAATAATGATTGTTTTGAGCTTTGGAATACAATTTCATCATATTTCAACCCTTATAAAGCAGCTCCTGTTACAGCTTAATGTAAAAAAAATCACGAATCCTTAAAAAATGATTTCGCCTCTGATTGATTTGCATAAAAATTTGGGATTGGGCTCAACTCACCCTCTGCTTTATATATCATGTCATGCCGACGAACCCTGATTGTTTCTTAGGGGTGAAAACTACCCCTGAATGTCAAAAATTAAAAAATAGCATTATAAATCTCAAGATAGGTGGAAATTGGTTTGAATTAGTAAAATGATGAATTTGTTCATTTCAAAATACAATTTTATACTTTTTCAACCCTTAAAAATCAACTTTTACTAGTGTTATATGTAAAAAAAAATTTTTTGACAAGAGAAAAATAATTAATGCTAATAGGGATTTGCTCAATAATTCTGTTGTAAAAAAAATGTGTCACGTGCATTAAGTAACTTTTCAACCTTTAAAAACCACCCTTCACATCATTGCAATTTTCATAAACTATTGTAATAGATATAAATTGAAAAAAAGTAGACTTAAGTACAAAAAAAATTTATTAACATAAAAATGCGCTGTATTTTCACATAGATTGACATTAATAAATGATTACATTTACAATTACAAATACAAATATGATTTTCAAATATCTGTATCATCAGTTTGATCTTCATCGTGGTCGATGTCATCTTCATCTTCTTCGATCACTGGTGGACTATTATTGCAGTCTTCACCTGAGCACCCAGAACAAGTGGAATTGCAATATAATCCAATTTTTCTGCAACCGCATAATGCGCCGCACCCTTTTTTGCATTGGTTTTTTTAACGTATTTCCTTCATTTTTTATGATAAAAAGTTTATTCAAAGTCTATTTTGTAGGATTTTTCAAGAACTACAAGGATCTGTAAGTTAAATCTCTTCAGACCCTTTCGTTTTTAAATGGTGTGAGTTTAGAGGGCTAAAAAAAGGTGGTGCTCGTGCGTAAATAGACGGTTTAAACGGCTATATCTCGTCAAATATTAACTATACAAAAAATCTACTAAAAGGAAAATTTTTGCCTTAAAAAAAGCTACAATTTCGTTTTTTAACTTTGCTTGTACCTCTAATATTTTCGGAGTTATCTTAAAAGAAAGGGTAAGAAATACAAAATTATGAAAAATAGCTTTTTACTTTAAGCCATAATTTTTTGAAAACTATGAATTTTAAATTGGTCAAACTTCTTGAACATATTAACCATACATGTACAAAGAGAATTTAGGGGGGTAGTTAGGGGGTTGTTTTCACCGATTTTTTTGTATAAAAAATTCAGTACTGACATTATTTTTGTCATAATTCACTCAATTTTGATTCTACAGACATTTTTTTAAAAGAAAGGTCTAATTATGCTCTTTGAAAAAGATTCTATGAGTTTTCTACGAAAAATGCATCATATTTCCGGTATTTGACATTGAATCTATCACAATTTGCATTTGGGAAAAAAAGCTAATCATTGATGGGCCATATCTCGGTTCCTATTGGTTTTAGAAAAATTATAAAAAAGGGTTTTGCTTGTTTTTTAAAAGCTACAATTTTGCTTTCTACAGTTTTTTTGATAAAATGCATAATTTTCGAGTTATCCGCGAAAAACATCAAAAACGTCGATTTTTTCCTCTAAAAAGCGTAATAAAAAATTTTCACCCCCGAGATGGGGTGGCAACCACCCCCAAGGCTTTGGCGCCCTTCGGCTCGATATAGATTTTGATCCTTGGGCTATCACCTACCTTCTGTTAAAATTTCAAGTCAATCCATGCTGGACGAAAAAATTGGCAGGTGAAATGCTTCATTCCCTGTACTAATGAGAGAGCGGCTTATACGCGCCGCCGCGTAATAACAAGAACAACAATAATAATAAAATATTAACAACAAATATTTCTACAAATTACAATCAAAATAGAGTCTTTTATTAAAACAATGATAAAAATGAAGTGGGGTCAATAAAATAAAGGTTCAATGAAGGTTCACGTGGAAAATCGTATGTATCTTGTGGAAAATGCAGATACAAAAAAAGCTGTAAATAAAATTTGAAGATTACGCCATAATCTTCGAAGTACGCTATGTTTTATTATCTAATTTTTTAATTTATTAATGCTAATTAGAGGAATTTGGAAAGAAAATGACTTTTTAGTGGAGGTTTACGTGGAAAATCGATGATAATACCAACATTAAAAAAATTATTTTCAATATATTTGTAGATACCTACCCCATTTTAGAACACATTTCATAAGAAATTTTTTTTTTCCAAATGTCATTGTTTATTTACTATTGTAAAACTAAAAACATGAAAATTAACGTTCAAAAATTCTTCTAGGGAAATTTCGTATATTTTGAAAAATAATGCAGATGAATGTATTAGCTACAATTTTTGTTTGGAACATTTCGCTGTAGGTAATTTCATTATTCAAACAATCAGAGTGAAAACACAAGCTCATCTAACGATTTTCCGGAAAATTGTATGCCTAGCATCGTAAAGTTTTTCCCATGTTAATTACAACCATTTTAAATACTTAATTTTGAATTTTCAAGTTTTTTGTAATTTTTGCGGTATTTTACTGATAATTTGTGTACTTTGACTAGGCTATATAAATGCCTCCTTTATTTTCCTACTATATTGTATTGTCCTCGGTCCTTGACAAGTGTGCAAAAAAAATCTAAGCATTTTAAGTGGGTGAAAAATAACACACTGTACAATTTATGTCATCTCACAATTTACCGCGTATTATTGAGCAGCCGCCAAACACGAATAAGGGGATAGTTAATAATGCCAACATTTTTCAATTAATTATTATGAATAAATGTTTAATTTAAATTGTTCCCGAAATCTGTTGAATGAATAAAACTTACTTGCTAAGCTTTTCATTTCTATGAATAAAAATAATCGTAGAAAAAGTATAGAACACAAGTTGAGTTGTAAGCTTATTACATGCAAAATTAGTGTGCTTGCCGCTACGCAACTCATTTACTCGCATGTAATAAGCTTCTCACAACTTTCGTTAGCTATTCAATACACTATTAAAAGCCACTGACTTGTTAAAAAAAGCCATTATATTTTAGGTGAATTACTGCTGCATAATTTTAAAAAATATCCATAGCGTGTACATATTAGATTAGTCATATTGGAAAAAAAATTGGCAGGTGGAAGAAAAAAGTATAATATTACATTCCTTTAGGCTGAAAAAATTATCGAAACCGTGTGTAGCTTATTGACAATAAATGCTTTATGTACGAAACCTGCGCCAGGGTGACGTTACACATTTTGATTGGTGTTCAATATCACGTGAAAACGTATTAATCATACAATTATTGGTTAAAAATCTGCTTCCAAATGGAATTAACGTAATATTATGTGTATAAATGATAACTTACATTGCTTAAATCAGTAAAAACACGATATAATCACAGTTTCATTTAAAATAGTTTGTTAAAGTCACTATCGTAAAATTATATAAGTACTATTAATTTGTATAAATGACTACTTACATTGTTCGAATCAGTAAAAAGATGAAATCACCACATTTCCTTCTAAAATAGTTTCTTAAATTCACTGCCGATTGTAAGAAATCGCGAAATAAATGTCCACGCATTGTACTTTTACTCCTACTCAAAATGTATAAGCGAGAAAAATACCGACACAAATACATTTATTTAACAACGACGTGAACTGCTACAAAAAGTTGTAATGTTTTTGTATTAATTTATCAAATAGGTTTGTTCGTTTTTGGTGCAATCACGAGCTGTTGATCACTGGACGACTGCGCAAGAGTTCTCCAGCAACAGTTTGTTATTACCACGAGCGAACAAGCCTGGTTGTTGTCCAATGATAGCACACAAGAGCGCATTAGCGACAGGATGCTCAACTTTGAGCGTTCCATTTGCAGCAGCACCTCGCACACTCGGGCACTTTGAAAAGTACTACTTTTGTGCAATTTTCGCAACGGATACCATCTCAGTAGCATAAAATATGATGTACCTAGCTAGTTAATGGAATTTCCAATTTAGCAAGAACTCGGTAGTTAGAACACTACTCTAATCACAGAATACACCAGCCAAACAAGAAGCGAAAGCCGGCGTAAATCCTTTGATCTTTAGGGGGCTAAATTTCGTGACCTTCAAACTGACGTTTACAGATAACGGATCAAGTTACACTGAGAAAATTGTTCAAAAAATGTAAATTAAATGTTAACTACACGCAAAAAAGTAAAACCAATGAATCTCAAATTATAATTGTTTATTTTTATGACTTGTTTCGACAAAGTTTTAATTGTTAAATAAATATATAAATATAAGTTTTAGCTTCTGTTTTTGGAGTACCATCCATTATTAAAAATAATTAGCTAATGTTTAACCAAATGATTCTTATTTTCTATATTGTTATCGAAATTATATGTGTAAGTATGCTTTTATGTAGCACTATATGTAGGATAGGGTGAGTCTAAAAACAATACAATAATAATAGATTATATATTTATTATATCAATTAACAATAGAAAGAATTTCAGTGAATGATGATAAAAAATTACAATAAGTATGGTGCTTGAATATAAAATTTCTATTATGTATATATTTGAGAGTTACACTTCACAAGATTCTGAATTAAATTTTACACCCAGAGAAAATGTACTGATATCTGTGACAACGAAGTTATAAAAAAAAGGGACAGTAAACTTTTCACCACAGATATCGAAGTTTTGTTGTGTTTTTCAATTATTCATCCATCACTTGAATGACAGCCACGAATTGCACAAGTTTTTGGCGCCATTACTAATAAATGTAATTTTGTAAACAAATTTTATCGTTCAAAACACAAAAAACATGTAAATAATCAAAAAGCTTACAACAAAGCACATTCTTTGGTAAACAATAAAATTACATGTCATTGACAGATAACGGGCTTAAAATGGCAACAGAACTGTCAGACATGCGCACTCAGAAAATGAATTGTGAAATAGAACAAGCTTCGCTTCTTCTTGGGATGATGTATTCTGTGCTCTAATGCCAAAACTACCTTTCAAAGCAAAATGTCAACTGTCAACTATAAACTGATTTTCTTTTTGGGAGTTTCGAGACGTAAAATCCCGATTTCAGTTATAATCGAGTATTTATTCTGAAAACATTGTTAAAACTGTAACTCATAATCATAGGCTCCATTCTTAAAATTGCATGCTCATATTGTTTATGGCCGTTTGCACCAATAAAAGCATAAGCTTAGAATAGTTATGGCGAGTTTAAAATTTAAGGGTCGCTTAGTTAAAGTTCAGTCACACCAAGGTTTTTGCTCTGCTTCTTAGCTAAGTGCTTAATACATTTGTCAACCTCGTTATTTTAAGCTGACTTTTATTTATTTCTCTATGGTTTTTAGTGACTTTTCGTTTTTGTGGTTTGAAATAACGTATTAAAAGCAGTTAAAAGTAAATTCTTTGTTAATGGAAGGATTTTATTCTTGTTTTTTAAATAAGAAAATTGTTTACAATGGAAAACAGTAAAAACTAAGAATATCTGATCGGCAAATTATACAGTCCGGGAAAAAGAATTGCTAATATCCTTAGCTGCAAAATACAAAGAGGTTACTCAAAAAATGAGAAAACTGATAGCCTGTCTGGGCTTACAAATTTTCCGGATGCTCCAATGAATCTTCTAGCATTTCTACAAGTTGTAAAACAGTTGTCTTGGTAAAGCGAAACCTTTGAAATTTCATCCAATTCTTCATAATAGTTTTTACGGTTAAACCGTCTTCTTGGAAATTCATTTGCAAGAATATCCAATACTTCCAGATCATCCTCCATGAAAATCCTTCTTCTAAAATGAAAAATAAACCGAAAACAGAAAAATCATTGACAGATACCTATGTCAATGAAAACACAAGAATGTTAGGTTAGAAATCTCCACTTTCAGGATAAGTGGAGAATAAGCGAGCGATTTTCTAAGCTGAGCTACGTGCAGCTTAAAATGAACATTTGTTCATGGTGCAGAACTTTCTCAAAGCTCCACTTAACTTTAAGTCTACTTAAATATCAATTGGTGCAAATGGCCATTAGTCTGATAAAGTTTGATGTATAGAAAATAAATATTGCTCGTCCTTTTAGTGATTTCGGAAAGGCACAAATAATAACGAAAATGGAAGGATTAGCTGCTAGCTGTTAGCAGTATCTAATTTATATAATAGACATTAAAACAATCTTCAGAAGTTAGCAATTGACGCTGGACGCCAGTGCATGATTTATGTTTTTGACAACCTATGGCATTCGATAAACATCATCCTCAATAATAGTTTTACGTTGAGCAATTTTTGTTAGGGGTTGTTTATGGGTTGTAATATGCTTATGGTGTAGACTCCGTTTGACGTAAGAAGCCACTTGAAGTTTCAGTCGTATACGTGAGTTTGTTAAAACCAGCACCATATTGTAAAAGTGACATTCGGCTTCAAATCAGTAGCGTAACGTTTTCACATTTTGTAGGTTAACACAAATTGAGTATACCTATATATTAAAAAAGTTTTTATCATATGTAAAGTTCCAATAAAACATATTTGGGAATTCTTTGGAGCTTTTAGAGATATTTTCACATACATTAGGCACCGGTAAATAAAACTTTCAATTGATGATTGGTGTTGTCGATAATAAAATAGCTGTCGGCATGAAACATAGTTTGCTACGCCAATGGATGGGATGGTCGTTACGAGGCGACATATATTTTGATTTCTCCGCATGAAAATTGGCAAATTTCACGTGGCTTTTTCTTATGTGGAACGGAGTCTAATATACTTTAGATTTATACAGCTTGTCACGTTGGTCACCACCTATTCGTCAGCGCGAAAAACAGGCGTACGATTTAATATTTTAAAAAGGAAAAGAAAATCTCCTACTACTCCTACTACAGTGACCTATTAAAAGATTTATTTGTAAAAATTTCTTGATGTTTTATGCTTTCACTTGGGAAATTTTTGTTCTGAAAATACAATAAAATATGACATAATAAAATGTAACAACACTGCTCCTTATAAAAGTGTCTACCGCAACACGTGGCAGGCTATCTAAGTCATTGTGGGATATATTTCTACAAAAAATAACAGCCAATTAAATGGTTACTCGAAACTATGCAATCATAATGAATATCGGAGGCGGCTTCCTTGTATTTTCACAAACGGAAAAATTTTAATAATACGTTATTCAAAGAATATTCAAATGGCATTTTCAGAGAAATGTTTTTAGCATTAGCTCGATCTATTCCAGTCAGTGATTTATTGTTTTTTGTATTCGATTAATTGATTCTGTAAAGAATTTTAAGCACCACCTTTTAAGGAACAAAGATCATCATGTATTATTATATATTCCATACTGTCTGGTAGATTTTTTTAATTCGGTACCTAAGTGAGTTATAACAGTATCAGAACCGGTAAGTGTAACCAAGAAACACTTACCGTTTTGTTAATTTTGAGCTTTGACACAATTAAACCTCAAATAAAAGTTTTTTAACAACACTTGATTCCTTAAGAAAATATCGGTTTTTCACAGTATGAAATACAATACGTTACATTTTACATCCGGTGAGTCTCTTACAGCACTCATTTCGATATTAAACATCCCATTCATACTGTCTGTCATACTTGACTCTCATTCTCACAGACTCCCTCAGAGCTCTAAAAACCTTACAAACCATTTACTCGGGAGGATGTAATTTGGGCGCTAAAAGATTAATGCACTTTTTACAACATGTAAACTAGGCGCCAAGACCGTAGGGTTATTTTAATCCTATGTGTATTTTGAGCGCTAACCGACTGAAGTACTCAGGACCAAACCCGGTTATTCAAACTGAAAAAAAAAACAAGAAAACCCAAGCCCAAGCCCGGTTGATCAAAGTGTAACTATATATAAAAATATCAGAAAATATCTCCACCACATTGGTGAATAATATACTATTGTTCATATTTTTTTAACAAATTGTTATTCTGTATACAAACCAACAAATAAAACAAATTGATTTCCAAGTTTATGTAGTTTTTATTTATTTTATCTCCACCAAATCTGAACAACATAAAATAAGTTCGAGTCGTTTGATATTAGCGAAATTGATGATGCTGAAGGAGTTAGCAACCACGTTATTACACACTTATACACCTACAATATAATAGTCTTTCTACGTCAAACTACCGCCAAAGGCTTTAATAAACTACAAAACATTTAATAGGTTGATTTAGTACCATACCATAAAACACCGTCCAGTCCGAACGAGAAAAAATAAAAAATGATGACAATGCTATATGTTATTATCGTCCACATCACACACCTGGTAGAGATTGAAATCATTGACAGATTTATTGGACCAATGCCATATACAGTGTTGTTTAATAAAATATTCACTTACATACGATAAATTTATGAATATTATTATTTTTTACTCAATCTTGAAAACGAAGTCTTTATCTTATTATCTCAGAAGCAGTATCGCCAACGACATAAAAAAGAATTTTTATTTTCCAAAATAACATTAATAATAATTTCCCATTGGAAACATAAATTTAGTATTCAAATTGCCAGTAATTTATGATGTCTAGACACATACAATACTAGATTTTATCAACATTTTTCACCTACCTAAGTATTTAGTGTACGGTACTTGAAGCGTTTTGAAGCCATCGCTGAAACAATATTCTTTTCCTACATCCCCTATGCAAAACACGCTTTTCCACACACATTTTTATACGCAAAGCAGGGCCTTTTCTTAATTATTTTAATAACCGTTGGAAAAGTAATGCGAAAAGTACACATTATAAAAACACTAACCTATTAAGCATTATCTTAGGAATTATGAACCAAGATCAACATCATTTATCTTTTTAGTTGTCCAATTCGGACATTGCAAATACTCCTCCAGATATTATCGAAAAGGCTCGAACTGCAACTGAAAATTTGTTCAAATTTTACATTCAACTGATTTTTCTATTTATTTTCATATTGTAAGTTCTTTCTGTTCAAAGTTTGAATAAAATAACTATATTAATTAATTAATTTCATCAATAAATGTGGTTGTAGAAAGGCATAGGCCCCTGTCGGGCTCCCGTGGACCCCTGGGGGTCCACCTGGACCACTTTGGGAATCAATGATCTAGATAAATTGGAATTATCGGTTTTGGTTCTAATTGTACCGTAATAATTGGTAAGTATGCCCCCTAGCTGCAACATTAAAGGCATAAAAAAGTTTCCCACTTTTTCTATGGGCAGATTTTGTTTAATTCATGTCTATATAGAAAGGACAAGGAGTAATAAATCATTCATTTAAGTAGATTTCACACAGTTTATTCATAATAGAAAATAAACCAATCTGTAACAATAATTATTTTATATATTTTTGTTCTTTTTGTAAGAAGATTAATTCAAACTTTGAATATTGTCACAAATAAATTACAATGAAATATATTTTTAAAAAATTAATTAAAGTCAAGATAGCAAGATATCGTTACAATTTTTATTAAATTCAAAGAAGCAAAATGAATATTTTTTATTTGTATTACTCCTATATGTAGTGTTTGGGGAATTAGTTTGGGGTATTAGTTCTGTGAGTAAAGTTGTATGAAGTTGTATGGTTTTCATAATATTGTAAACAGTTGGAATATATTTAAAACATTTGTTGAATGTTAATTGTGCAAGTACCAAACAATGTCGATAAGCCAAGGACCATCTAAACGACCAAAAACAGGTCCATTATCTTTAAATGAAAAAACTCTGATATTGAATTGTTATATATCATTGAAAAACAAGGATCCAAGTGCAAGTGTTGATGATATTGTGGAATTAACGGCTGCTATGTTGTGTGTTGCTAAATCAACAATTTATAGATTACTAAAAGAAAGCAAGAATGAAACTCTTCAACCCCCCAAAACTCCTTCAGGCCGAAAACCAATTGAGATCGATGAGTCATTAAAACAAAGACTAAGGCGTAAAGTCCATGGATTTTACTTACGAAAGGAAATTCCAACACTTGACAAAATTATCACATCAGTGCAAAAAGATACGGACTATCCAAAATTCTCCAGAATGATATTATGCAAACTTTTGAAAGATGTGGGTTTCAGATATACAAAACATAATAGAAAATCTCTCTTGATAGATAAACCGGAAATAGTTTTTTGTAGAAGAGACTATTTAAGAAGCATTGGACATGCCAGAGAACAAAATTTGAAAATCTTCTACTTAGACGAAACATGGATAAATGCTGGATATACAGTTTCCAAATCTTGGCAAGATGAAAACATTGAAAGCGGACGGCAGGCATTCGTGGAAGGTTTGTCGTTAGGTTTGCAGCCACCATCTGGAAAAGGAAAAAGACTTATCATTGTCC
>CAJUYG010001465.1:0-27585 GCA_910591675.1 Galerucella calmariensis
GGGGTCGATCTACCTGGTTTTTAGATTTACGGAAGAAATGTAATTAATAATTATAGGAAGAGGTGCATCGAAAATGCCTCCAGTCTATTATAAAATAACATTGGTTTTTATGAATTAATGATATTCCGGAAGAATGAACATTATCTTTTATATTAACAAAAAAACGAAAATAATATTTCTCCATTTGTTCTTGAAATCTATCGACTTATCCATTACAATCCATCAATTTAATTTTAAAAGTTTCATTCGAAAAATTACAGTTGAATTACCTACCTATAAAGGTAATCTTGAACATTAATGATATATCAAAGGCCAATTTTAAACAGAATTATATAATAGGACGAATGCTTGCAGCTATTTGGTTTTAAGAAAATGTGAAAGAGCTTATGCATAACCTATGATGAAGTTGGAGACTTCTTATGACTGAAAATAGAATTTAAAAAGATATATGGAATTGAAAGCATTTGTGGTTACCTTTTTTTTTATTTTACGTATTGATAATAATCTTTAACTCACTCGACCCTGCGGATTTTCTCACCAACCGAATAGTTAACTCAACGGAGCTTATACAAGTTCTCCTACTTAAACATTAAATCATACGTCATTATGAAACTCTGAATGCTACACCCACGTTGAACTTACTATCTAACACTGTGAAAGACATTATTTTACATTAGAAAAAGATAAGGTGAATCGTTAATCTTTCAAATAAATGCAGCAGTACCCAAGAATAAAATATTTTTTTCCAAAGTGCATAGACATTGAAGGATACACAAATAGATGAAATTATTAATATACATTGCAGTGTGTGATGAATTGATCTGAAAATATAATATGGGCAATTGATACATCTTCAATAGAATGGGGTTGAACTTTCTTCTCCTGTAATTTTTTGGATCATTATGTTGTAAAGTCTATCCATGATACACATACATTGCTACCTTTATGGGTGATTTAAAATTCGTCGCAGGAAACAACAACCTCTGGAACGAAGCTCGTCACTGCCGTCCGGTATAAGATATTTATAATTCACAAAAATATTATATAAATTTCACTCAATAGTGGGTATGATATTTTTGATTTCTACCGAATGGAAAGTTTTGGAACTTTAGTTCTTTACGTCAGGTTATGTTTGAGCGACCGGGAGTCGCGACGTAAAAGATCTGACCGTTACGTTATGTTACGTTGCTTCGGTATATCGCGCAAAAAGTGATAAATAGCATAAAAACAATTTCACCAAAATGCAAAATATATTTTAAACTGATCGAGAAGTATAAATGTCACTTTTGACATTTCGTTCATTTCGAAGAAATTTAAATTATTTTATTCGGAATTTATTTCAATACGATCGCGCAAAAAATGGTATAAGCATCTCGAACGTTTAGGGTAATTACAACGTTTGCATGTAGATTCCTCTCGTAAAATTGGACAAAATGATATGAGGATTAAGGGGTCTAGCACATTTACTTTTCGAAATACAGGATGTTGAAATTTTTAAAACCGAAGAATATGCAAATTGTCTATCTATAACGTCAGATGTATTACATGATTTTTGCTTAAAAGGAACTAAAGCTCCTACCGTGTGTCCCGCGACACGTTCTGCCTTTTTTTTATTTGGTCTCATTTGGCCTATATCTAATTCATCTATCTTCATCTTATCTAATAGCTCATTTTGCCGAGCTTACTAGTGTTCCAGCCAGTGGTAGGGCTCTCCATCAAGCCCAATATCCAAGAACTCAGGACCTCGGTTCTTTAGTATAGGTAATTCCTGCGGGCTGTAATATGCTACTCCGCTACAGGCTGTACGGGCTATGTTTCCACTAATTTTTTTGTGGTGAACGTACAGTTCCTGAATGTCCAATTTGTATAATGCTACGGTTTCCCTTTTTAAAACTCCCTCATGAAGGGTACCGTACCATTATCTATAATAATGAATATTCTGCTAAATATTTCAAACGTCTACCTATTGTCGTTATCAATATCAAGCAGAATAATTATTTAAAAATAAAGTTAACAATAAAAAAAAACTTCTTCACCGGGCATCGAACCCGGGTCTACCGCGTGAGAGTCTGGCTTGCTTACTACTACACCACCGAGGAATATGCAAATTGTTTATCTATAACGTCACATAATGTATTACATAATTTTTGCTTAAAAGGAACTAAAGTTCCTTCCCTGTGTCCCGCGACACGCTCCACCTTTTTTTCATTTATTCTAACGAAATAAATTGGTTGATATTGTTTCATGTATGTTTCTTGTGAAGTTTTAATAGCGACAAGATTAAAAACACAACTATCTAAATAATTTCTCAATGCTGTTTCCTTTTAACAAAATTAGCGCCTAATTCTGTGAATCCCTATAAACCAAGTCCCATAAAATAGTTAAAGTAACCGGAGGTAATAAAATATGATACCATAATGAGACCGACATAGCTTTGCACAATATTTGAAGTATTACCTGGAAATGTAAATTACAATTGTACAATTCGGAATTGATGAAATTTCATAACATTTTACAGCACTTCAACTTTCTTCACTCTGATTGTTAATAACATATTTGAAAAAAAAATAGTTTATGTTTTTTTCATTTTATAATGCAATAATATGAAATAATAGTATATTTCACGTTTTCACGCAAGGTGCGTTTCTGTCGCGAGCCGCAGGCAAATGGCATTTACACCTAAGTAAATAATTGCCATTATAGGCGAGTAGAATACTATATTTTGTCCACGAATATGAATTACCTGTTTCGGTATAATTTTTTTTGTCAAACTTTAAAACTATAGTCTATTACATTCATGAAGCTTATTACTTCTCATGTTATTGAACAAATTATATACCTATTTAATTAGTAGGTATTCAATTTAATGTCTGATTCACTTTCCATATTAAATTTTCTAGTGAGCGAGGAGTTTTAAGCATGGGTTTGAATCCGACTAGCGGTGAAAGTTTTTATTGCATATATTGTGTCGTTTGTATAAATAATGTTCAAAATAATTATGTGTTATGTAAACTTTCCATTATCCACACCTATTATCCACTGGTGAATAATGTACGTCATTATACTTGAAGAAGCACTCGTAAAATGTTAAAATTATTAAATAGTCGTGGACGAAATCTTTTAATATATTCAAGAAAGTTTGTTTGAACCTTTGGACAGTGGCGTATAGGGTTCAATAAGCTTCAGTTTGCAATTGGAACAGCAATTGTGAGAAATATTCGCAGTGAAATGCGCAGATTCGGATGGAACCATGAACTTTCCGGTTGACCTCCAGTCCAGATAAGACCAGCACTTTGCTTTCTCAGATTTCAGCACACAATTCGTGACCTTTGACATCAGTGTGAAAATTTCCGAAATCTAAGCAATTTTGACGGAGTGTAACGACATTTTTGTCTCAGTGATAATTTTTTTTTGACATTTAAACCTAGTTTTACTGTAGCTGCGTTCGTTATTTGCATCGCAGAGGAGACGGATTTTTGGTCACATGATCACAGATTAATCTGAGAAAATTGCAATTATCGAACGGCCCGACCAATCATACATATACGTATAAACGAACTTCTAACCTTCTTTTTGCCTGTGTCTTTCATTTTAGAGACTACGATTTTTTTGTTTGATTTTTCCGTTTTAGATTTTATGTATCATTATTTACGACTATGTCTAGCCATGAGGCAATTCTGGTAGCTATTCATGGTCAACAAACAGTACGAGATTTATCTAATGACAGGAGTGACTACAACATAACCTCATAACATGACAGATAAACAGATTAATCTTTCTCGTCGGTCAAAATATTCCGAGCAAACAGATTTACATCGGACCGATCTGAGCGGAATTACCGAACAGTTCAGATTTACCTCCCCTACCTCTAGATGAAATAAACGAACGAATGCGAACGATTCAGACTAAAAATATTAATCGGACGCAAATAACGAACGCAGCTTGTATAGTCACGTATTCAAAAATAGCCAATTAGAAATCAATTATACTGATGATTTTCCACTTGACATTTCAACCTATTAATACTGTGTCTTTTTAGTCATTTGTTCAAAAATAGCCAATAAGCAATCAATTACACTGATTATTTTTTTCACTTGTTAATATTTGACATTTTGGTGGTTTTAACCAATAGCAATACATTATTTTAGCCAATCATTCGGTATTATACTGATGATTCTGCTTCCTCATCGATAATACCTTGTTTACATTGAAACATCAAAATCCCCCTCGTCCTAACGGACTCGTGATTTTATCAATCGGTTTGTTTTCATATTTTTGCCAAATAAACAAGTTTTCATGGAAAAGAAAAAATTATCGATACAATTTGAAGCACTTGTGGTATTACCTTTGATAATACCCTACATGTGGTTTTTCCAGTTTGGTGTTTATTTTTTATTAAAAATTAATTAAACGTCAAACTGACAACTGGATTGAAAATGTCGCGAAGATTTGGTATTGCATCTAACGATTCAATGAATTTACCAATTGTACTTTTCACAACTATGTAGTTTTAAATAAAAATGAATAATATTTGATTAAAACTAATAAAGTTTGTATTGATAATTATTAAACGTCAGAATGACAAACGATTTTTTGATATCTACAAAATAGAAAATTATCTTATCGAATACTCCTCGGGTCTTGATAAATACTCAAAATTTTGCCAGAGAGAATGCTTCAAGCGTGCTGCTCAAAAATAATAGCCCTCGGCCTGCGGCCTTGGGCTATTATCAAGCAGCACGCTTTCAGCATTCTCCATGACAAAATTATCTCGGTATTATCAAGACCCTAGGGGTATTACTACTGATAAGAACCCCAAGGGTAGTTATGTCTTAGCGTTTCCAAGGGAATTTGAAAATATTTTTTGTGAATAAGTAAACTTGTCAATCTGGCAGTTATGAAACATTTTTGGGAACAAAAATAATAATTTGATCGACCAATTGATAAAGAATAAAACTATTTGCCTAAAAAATTATCTTACCGAATATACCTCGAACATTGATAAATTTTGACAATTTTGCCATAACTTTCCTCAAGCGTGTTGCTTTAAGGTAACAACCCTCCGCCTTTGGAGTCGGATTGTTACCAAGCAGCACGATTTCGAAATCTATGAAAAAATTATCGCAAATTATCGATGTTCTTGGTATATTATAGCTGATAAGAACCCAATGGGTATTTATCATGTATGTCTTAGCGTTTCGAAGCTAATTTGAGAATATTTTTTGTGAATAAGTAAACTTGTCAATTTGACAACCATAAAAACTGTTGGTATCAAGATTTGGAATCAAAAATAATAATTATACGACCATTTAATAGAGGATAATACTCCTTGCATAAAAAATTACCTCACCGAATATACCTCGGACATTGATAAATTAGCCATATCTTCCTCAAGCATGTTGCTTTGCGGTGGGTGATAACTCTTCACGTCAATGATGTTCTCTAGATATTTTAAGGGAGGAAAAATACAAATGGAGATTGACCATAATAGTAGTTTGTACAACAAGTGCGCAAAGCGTCACTTTTCCCACGAGCGCAGAAGTTTGTGGCTCGAGCCGTAAGGCGAGTGCCGCAAATCTAGCGAGTGGGAAAAGTGATTTGCGTACAAGTTGCACACAATATTTTTTCTACAACCACATTTATTAATGAAAGAAATACAGTCATTTATATAGTTATTTTATTTAAACTTTTAATAGAAAGAACTTACAATATGAAAATAAATAGAAAAATCAGTTGAATGTATAATTAATTGTAAAATTTGAATAAATTTGTATTGAAGCCTCAGGTAAAAAATTTTCGGTTGCAGTTCTAGCCTTTTCAATAATATATGGAGGAGTATTTTCAATGTCCGAATTGGACAACTCAAAAAATAAGTTATTTTGATCTTGGTTCATAATTCCTTAAATTGTTTTTTTAATTAATTAAAATTGATAATGAAATAAATAGTTTACTTAGGTACTTTTGGTTTTAATTTAAAAATTGTACACAAATAAGAAATACACTATTAGGTTGAATTGTCAAAATAAGTTGACAGGTCATAGGTAGCTTTGTTTGACATTTCGGTGCGGAAAAGTGCCATAGCGTGTACTTTTCGCATTACTTTTCCAACGGCTATCAAAAGAATTAGGAAAGGCCTGCTTTGCGCATAAAAATTTGTGTAGAAAAGCGTGTTTTGCATAGTGGTTGTAGGAAAATGTATTTCCATACCAGCAAGTATTACTGATGTATGGCAAATGTCAAACTTGTGCTGTAGTTTCTCTAAGAAACTAACAGACGTATAAAGTATAAAAGCTCTACATCCAGCAACAGGAATTATTAGATCAGGAACTTTATAATAATCTAATAGATCAGAATTATCAGAAAAGCAAAACACCAGATTTTTGCCCAATCCTCACCACTAGAAAACTCCTGCCTCTCAATGATTTATTTCCTTGAATAACCTAAGCTTTTTGAGAAGTTTGCAGAAAGCCAAACCCCATTTTTTCACCCAATCATTCATTATTATTTCGATTGTTGCGTGCTCCATTTTCCAGCTACATACATACCTACAAGTGATGCTAATTGAAGTGTATTATGAATATTTCAATTGATTATGTGGACAAAATTCAGTAGTTCAGTTGCTTTATTAATACACCTTCGTTCATAAACTTCTCATTATATCATCTCTTTGATCCATGGGATAAGAAAAGAATGCTAAATGATCTTACAAGAGCATTCTTGGATTATTCATAAAAAGTAAACTTTTTCAACTTCAAAATTCCTCGGCATAATTTATATAAATTTGTTCTATATTCGTTTGAAATGATGTATAATGTTCAACCTCTACTTCGTAACCTCGTATAATATGTTTATACAAAAAGTTCAAATTTAAATTCCAGCCAACTCACAAAGACTAGCGGAGTTATGTTAACACGTTACCGTAAAACTTTGATGATTCTATTATGAACCCATTTCATTATTTATATTAATTTTCATCCATCTGTTCCATACTATTCACCGAAATTTCTTTAACGTTTTACCCACCATAGAGACGTGTTTCGTTGAAATAGAGTTGTCAAAGTATTATATAAAGAATAACCAAAATTCACAGTGGGATTGAAAAGTGCTCTATTATATTAGAGGAACAATGAGTTTCAATAATAGTTTCGTATAGTTTCGTGGCGACCTGTCTGACCGACATTTTAACGACCACTAGAGAACTTTTGATGGGGACATATTATAATCATTGGCGTAGATAAAGCGCATATTTCTTTTGTAATAAAATAACTAGTTACTGTATGCTACTATCTGTATTTATTTATGTTCACTTATCCATTTACGGAGTGACAAAGATTGAAGTACAATTGAATACATTAAAAAATAGAAGTCTTTCATATGAAAACATTTAAAATATCAAAAACTCGTACACATAAAATAAATTGAAAAAATTTAAAATATCAAAAACTCGTACACATAAATATCAAATTGAAAATGACAAAATTTGAGTCGCTGGTCAAGCACAGAAGATCACATGTGATAGAATCAACATCCAGTCGATTGTAGCCATAGGGATAGAAAAATATTAGGATCACAAGTGTTGTAGGACGGGAATAGCAGCGATTGTAAACTAGACCGATTATCTGGTAATGCTCACTAATGCTTGGCCTGCCAAAGTTTTGTACCTGGTTTCATGTATGTAAACTGGGTCGCCCCAATTCCAGAATGATGAAAGTCTCCATGACACTTTGTTTAAGGAAGACTATCCATGAATTCAAAAAACTTGATTTGTGGAATGAAGGCTGGAAGAGGAGATTCGACGAACTCAAGGAGATCAAACTTTTTGCATGGAAAAATATTTTCAGCGAATGATTCTATTGAATCATAAAAACAAGAAACCAATACCTAATAGGCAAGATTTCTGCACCAATTGACATTGCATATAAAATACCTTTGAGTGTAATAGAAGTTTACCTACATCGAGAAAAATATTTATTTGTGACAATCAAATTCTTATTATGTCAAATAAATATGATTTTTCATATGGCCTAACTAATATTTAATTTGTCGTTAAGGAAGGATTTGTTTCAAGTTCGTAAAGTAATATTGTTGATGAATAAAAACATATTCATTGTCATCAATAAAATGAGTAATTTATCGAAAATTACATTTTTTCTTGTAAAAATGTATCATATTTGTCTCAAACAACATTTATTGAGGTATAATGACAAAATAGTTATATTAATCTTTGAAAGCATTTGAATTAAATAAAGTAGTTTTCCAATAACAGATACTTATTTTTGCAAGCTAACTAGATTGTTTTATTATAAAAATATTACTTTATGGCAGAATGACAATTCTTTATCATAAAAAAATGTATTATATCGGTAAAATATATTTCTTTACCATAAAAAGGTATATTGTCTGGATTAACTATATGTTTTTTACTCGTAAAAAATGTATCTTCCCAGCAAATTATATTTTTTAGTTGGAAACAAATGTTCCTTCTTTAAGATAACTATTAATTTTCACTAAAATTTAACATATTTATCATAACCGAATCATAATTTTCATAAACATTATATTGCCTTATAGTGAAAAAATATATTTCCCTAAAAAACCGAATTATTTATGGTATTGTTTTTTGTTTATGGAAGTTACCTACATGCACTTTTCAAAACACTGAGCTTTTGAAATGTTTCTAAATATTCAGAGATATATTAAAGGTTCACGGTGTATTGAGCAGTATGGGTAACTTCCACACAGTTCTCTAAATAACTAGTTTACTTGGGAAAATATATTTTTAACAAATATTTGTCTCAGCCGTTTCCAGACTATTTCGAACAACAAAGTTGACTTTCGTTTTGTATGTGTGGACTAGTCGATCGAATTGGTCGATGGTTAATCTGAACACGGATTAAAATTACAGTATTTTTATGACAAACATGTTTAAATCTAATGAAAATTAATGGTCTCTATTTATGCATAAAACTGTTTAGTAGGAAAGCAGGATAGGAATAAAAAACTTGCTGCTGAATGTTTTGATCTATTAAAACGAAAACTATACATTTTTGAAATAGATACCATAAATTTATAAAATGGAAACAATACATTGTTAAAATTAAATATACCTACATGATCTAAAACATAACCAACAATGGTATCCACAAGATAGCCTTGTCTATCCTCAAGCGTGCTCATTGATGCTTTCCCCATAGTAGTTTTTTGGAGCTCTTGGAGTAGATCTGATAGGTTTAATTGAGAAATGTGTATGTTTGAGGTCTATTTCGCTTGCTTTTCACTTCTACCTACTTGAATATAATTGTCATTTATTTCCTTACCTTTAAAGATACCTCACAATTCTTGTAATCGCCATGAGTTTAACAATTAATTCATTCTATTATTAAACTTATTTTTGTCCAAAGCACTTTAACCACATACTTCACAAAAACAAAATAATTTGTAAAATTGCAAAAACTGATCTAATTTCACATGCTGACGCCGAACGTATACAGGTGGTGACCGTTACTGAATAATAGGGAAGGGTGGCTTTAGAATTCTTTGTTTCAATTGCCACATAATTTGTAGGCTAATGTGATTTCTCACGTGTGAAGAAATATGTGATTTGTGGCAAATACTTTTTTTTTCTCGTAACAATAAATGTACAATCATACTGATTGTGCTTCGTAGACTTTTGTAGTTTCTGAAGAACAATTGTATGAAGGTGTGCATAAAGGAGAACAAATTTTCTTACAAAAGAAATTGCACTAGAATAAATCATTTTTTTATATCGAAATTACCCAATATTTTCACGTTGATATGGCTTCTTAATAGTAAATAAGCAATCTTACTGTTAAACCAGAGGAGGGTCAAACAAATCAGTTCATTTGTCTATAAATAACTCTCCTCTCGGTGTAACTAGTGCGAAAAGTGATACTTTTCCTCACGCTATTGCAGATGGCCGAACGACGCGTCAGTGTTAGGTACACTATTTTTTCTACTAGCATGCGGGAAATGAACCAAAGTTAGCGTATCAAATACGTATCAACAAATCAATTATTATTATTTAACATTTATTCGATGAGGCTTATACTATTGAAAAATCATCAGGGCCATTGAAAAATCATTTCTTTCTATTAAAAATAGCAGAATTGTAATGAATTTCTTAATTTTGCTGTCATTTGGTGAACTATAACCATAAAAATATTCATTAGGCACAATACCCTGATATTATTATGCAAAAAGATACGATTGAGTGTACCACAATCTGTGAGTTACCAGCAGTTTCGTCGAACAATTTTTTGTTATGGGATATTGAATCGCTGCGTACGACACTGTAACTACGCATGGTGACGCGTCTAGTGTCGAAGGAAACTACCCCTGACATAGTAGCGGTTTAGTAGGGCGCGACAATGGATGTTTGTTCCCGTTATAGATGACTCATAAATAAAATAAATGTGACAACACGAACTAGTGAGCTGCTGCTTGTGATTGACAATCTTTTCGCTTTTGTTTTGTTGACGTAATTCGCATGTCGAAGGGGGAGATTCAAAAATGTTTAGGTATTAGACATGTTGTTTCTTTATGACTCTATTCGAAACTCTATTACTTTGTTTATTTTGCTGCTATATTTGGCGGTAGTCGGGGGTTATTTTTATGTTTGTTTTTATCTTTGAGTGGGTAGCCATTTCGTTGGGTATATGGAGATATAAATTTTTCATTCTTTCCTTATTAGGTACTTCTATTTTGGGTTATTTTTAGCAATATGTGGAGCAAAATTACACGCAGTGTTGTCACTATACTATTAAAGGTATCATGGAATTTATGTGAGCCAACAACTGGAGTATCCCAAATAAATCAACTATATTTTATCAGTTATTACCTCTTGAACTAGGTTTATGTAATAATATTTGTTGTGAGTAGTATTTTGTCAGTCCAGAACCTATTTGACTTAGGTAATCAAAGGATCCTGTGAATGTTAAGCTTTCATAATTCGACGCGACAGTCTGGAATCCAAAATCGTCAATTGCATGAAATCATTATACAAAGTGAGTTGTAAGTATGGAACTCCTCAATCTATCTAAGAATTAAATCGGACAGAAAACTATTCTCGGACCGTTTGGAATCTGTAAATCTCTCTACGAGAGAACTAACCTGACTAATTTTAAAATTGACTTTCCTTTTAAGTGGATTGTGTAGCAAGATAACTCATTACTTTTGTGTACCCTGTATCAATCAAGCGGAGATTAAATTTGGAGCGAAATACAGGGTGCTCCATTTAAAAAAATGTATCTACATCTGATACGGCATTCCGATAGGTACCAAATTTGAAGTATGACCCAGTAAAAATTAAAATGCTAAGTACATCCTTTGGTAATGCGTCTTACGTACTTTCCCGTACATCCTTCCGAGGAGATGTATAGTATATTTCATGTTAGTGTCCCAATTTTGGGCATTCTGAACACGTCCTTCGCACATGCGATTACATCCTGTTTCAGCATATTATGCTTCATCGCATGTGAATAACAGATCCTTTGGAAGAGCATGGACAGCCTCTACATTTCTTCAATTAGTTATTGAATTCAATTGAGGAATACAGCTTGTATACAAGTTATTTGATCAATGATTCAACATTTATGAAGTGAGAACAGCTATATAGATAATATTGTTGAGGAAATACATTTGAGAAGAGCTCCTTTCCAACAAAATATTCGAAATAATACGCAAATCAAATACCTACTGGACCAAAGATAAAAAAATCATATATATAATTACCTGTCGTAGGGGTTGCCGTGATCAACATGGCATGGCAGTTCCCCCAGGACAAGGATTTTTCATTGCACTAATCAATAGTCTCACATAAATGTTTCACATTGACTGATTTGCTGGTGAATGAAAAAGAAGAGGTTAACAAAAAAGCTCAACTTTTATGTCATGTACAGAGCACCTAAGAAGTGTATGGATTTCAAGCGAGAAACTTCTGAAGAGCAAGTATATATTGGAAGGTCTTTAGCTGGAAAATGCATGGCATGTAATTGTTCTGAAACGAATGTGCTATACGCGTGAAAAGCTTATGAAAATGTTCATTGGAGAGGCTGGATAAGATTGGGGAAATTTTATTTAAATATTCTGGAGGATTAACAAGATATTGGACGTTATTTCACTTGTAAATTACCCTGTATAACATCAAAGTGTTAGTTTTCCTCAATTTATTTCAGGAATGAATGCTCAATGAGTTCTGCTAGGGTTCATTCCTCCATTTTAATGATTAATTATTATGTCATATCTTAAAGTTTTTTGTTTCACATACTACAATCATTGCCTATTGAAGTTCTCTCTAAAAAAAAAACTAATAGCTTTCAAGTATGCATATGAGTTTTGTTAAAATACATTACTTCTATATATATTGCATAACAAGCAATCTACTGCAAAATATTTTATATCTCAAGACGCTTTGCACAATTCACCTAGGTACTCATTGCCTCTTTTTTTCCTTTTGTTATATAGCAAATGATTTTCGACCCAGTTGAACTTGTCGCACTTCACTGAGGTTTTTTATTACCATACTTTTCGCTTTAGATATTTTGGAGTATGGTGCATTTTATTGATAAAGTTTTATAACCGTTTCCACGCTCGTTGAGTAATACTCATTCCCATACTATTTATTGCACACGTCTTCCAGAAAAAAACATGCAATTTCACTATCATGGAATATTTCCTTGATTTGTGAGAAAAATCAATGATATCGGTAACTCTTCCATTCGACATACAAGATAGAATTGGAGATTCAAGTGGATAAAGGGTCATGTGGCATTTTTAAGGTTTTGAGTAAATTCGCAAAACGCAATTGTATTGGACTTTTTTATTCTGCTTTTGATTTAAATCAGTAATATCTTCTGTAAGTTCTTTGTGGCATTACTTATTCTTTTTTCTCTTATTCTTTTGGGAATCAAACCACAATATAATGTTATTTATTTTTTTATTTCGACGTTTCGGTAGCGTTCCAGCTACCGTTGTCAAAATTAACTAGTACCTAATAAAATTAATAAAATAATTTTTGGTCCCTATCTGACACAACGAAAAAAATATGACAACTAGACAATCAATATTATTTTGAAGTTTAAGACTACAAAACTTTTTTGTCAAATTTTATTGAGGTCCATTCATAGTAGATCTGGTAAAATGTGAAATAAAATATTTTATTTTATGACATTCTAACGATATGATAGTCTACTAGAAATGGAATCCAGTGAAGTGCACGTTCCAGGAACGGTTTTTATTGGGATGGCACTTTTTTTTAGCTTATTTTGGAAATGTTGTTAATAAAACGCGTTTGTTGTTACTTTTTTGTGTATGATCATTTTTGTTTTCAAAACATGTATAACTCAGTTTGGTGATTTTGTGTATTGAAGTGTGTATCGATTAACAACTATTCCAATGATAAATCATAAGAAAACCTGGATAAAAACTTATGATGCTATCCTGATAACGCAGGTAATTGATTATTGGAAATTTCTCTTTCTAACATTGGTAACTAAATTTGACTACATTCGGCTGAAATACTAGCTACACATTTATCTGCATTTAGTTGTGTTAAAGCACTTTCTTTGATTTTTCGTTTTTTATTATTGGGCTCTTTCAATATCATTTTTGTCCAATCCCATTGAATTTTATGCCCCTCTTCCCAATCATGTTTACAAATACCTGATTTAAAGAACTCCCTATCTTTGATGTATTTTTCATGTTCACTTATTCGGACTTTCAATGGTCTAGCTAGATGTTCACCTAAATAGAATTTGTCGCATTCACAAGATATCTGATATATGCAATTTTTTGAAGATTGTTCTTCATTTTTTGGTTTCGTTTCTGTTAAGATAGATCTCAAAGTATTGTTAGATTTAAAGCTGGTTCGAATATTAAATTGATTACCAATTTTCTTAATTCCTTCTGACAAACCCCTAACATACGGTATTGTCAAATTTTTAAAAATTATGTTAGCTGAATTATTAATATTATTGTTATTCTTATGGGGTATTAACAATGAGCCTTTCTCTATATTCTTGATTTCTTTATTTACAAATTCTGCCGGGTAATTATTGGCATTTAAAACATTTTTCAGTAGAGTTTTCTCCTTTGTGAACTGATTATCATTAGAACAAATGATTCTAACCCTATCGTATAAAGATTTTACTACCCCTATTTTAACGCTTATAGCATGATTTGATTCAAAATTCAAATTTAATACCTCATAAAATGAGCGATTTTAGGATATTTTTGTTGGTTTATAATTCATAAGATAAAAGTACCTGAGTTTTTTACAATAATGTGTCCAATTGAATCCTTAAGTTTTTTATTTTGTACTTCCGACTTTCCTATTAATTTCACAAAATCGGATAGTGAAACCTTTTGCTTTTCAAGTTTTTAAAATGGAACGACGACTATCCTATGATTGATATCATCATATATTGCAATGTAACTTAAATATTGATTCATTTTCCCATTTTTTTGATAAATTCTTAGCTTCAGGCAGACGACGAATCGTCACTGAACTATGACATAATTTTTTTTTATTTCTTCAACATATATATGTGAAATAAAATTACGCCGCTTCAAACCACGTACCCCAGCGTGAAATTTTCTGTCTAAGAGGGAGAGGTACATCTGGGCCATTAGTATTTAAAAAAATTAAGCCAACATTCATTGAAAAAAGTAGCTGTTCTCCAAATGTTTGCGTTTATTCAAATTTTATTTGACTTAATGAGGGTTATTGAAGCTTCAACCGATATTTATCGCAAATATAAAATATGCAGTTTCAGCGATTGAATTCACAAATTTTACCGTCGAATTTAATAAAAAGGCACTAGATACAGAAAATCGACGAAAAAGGCGAAAAAAACTATGGCAATTTGCCTAAAATCCTGGCCATACTCATATAGTTTTATCAATTACCATAATCAATATCTGCATTTTTAAATTAACGAAACTGAATAAAAATTAACATTTTACTGTGTGAAATGATACATTTGCCGTTTCTCTTGGTTAATAAGCGGACAGGAAGAATTTGATTGAAAATTTTTATTCATAATTTAATAAAAATGAATATAAATGAGCTGTCTATTATCAATTTGAGCTTATATTAATGTTATTGATTTTAATAGTGAGGAAACTAGTGACACAACGAACTTATTAATAGTCTGCATCATGTGTTTTATGATTTTTTTCTCATTTAAAGGAATTTGTATGAATTTATTGATGGAAAATAAAATTAAATAAATAGCCAAGAAGATTTATTAGGAATACTATACGAATGTATGAATATTTTATAGGGCTATAAGTAAATAGTTGTTTGTTGAGAAAAGAGCAAAAGATACATTTTATTGTCGTGGAAATTTCAAAATATCAATAAATTATAGTTTGAAAGACTAAAAAGTGATGAGACTAGTGAGTTGAAAATAATTCTTGACTTAAGAATAAAGTGATTAATGAAAAAATTAATGTCATTATGGTGATAGTGTGGGGGAGCTTAATATAAAGCTTGGTTTTCAGTTCATCATTCATTTTCCACTTTTTAGTACTATTATGTTTAAAACAGTGGATCAATTTTTTTTTACAGTATAGACTTTATTGTCCATCTTCAACAGTTGGTCTATCATCATTCTCCCATAGTTTAGTATCTTTAACTGTAGTAACCTACCAAGTCATTATAATTTATATTTCTATCATATTGATACCACGATTTCAGGTAATAAGCCATAGGAAGACCCGCATCAATTACTGCAAAACTTTTTTCTCAAAAGTGTCTGCAGAGAACTGGAAAAAGCTGTGAGTCATACGCATAAAAAAAGAACAGAAGATGTGGAAACTGGACAATATCATGGATGGATCCGTTGAATCTATTATAATGAATGTTCAAGCTGAAAATTCAACGAATTCTGATGAAATGGAATTTTGAGGGCTACAAAAATCATTCTCATATGTAGAAATTACTAATTAATTGATTAAATCGAATAATCCAGGATCTTATTCTTACCCAACTACACTGTCACGGCAAATTTATCACTTCTAAATATATTTGAATTGTAATGGTATTATGGTTCTATTGTCCTCGCTACCTGCGGTTCAATTTACACGCAAAATCTAGCTAAAGATGCTAACATCAGTGACCGCTTACAATTTTGTTTACTTCTTTGAGCTCTTCAGCTATTAATATGATAAAATTACACTATAATGTTTACCGCTGTGTCCAGCTCCGAACATCAAATTAGGAAACAGATTAATATTTCTATGTTGTCAGTAATGAGTTTTTTTGTCATAAATTCATACACCAGCCACTCGCTATGAAATTGATTTTCTCGTTGATCATTTCATTCTTGAATTGAAAATTATTCCTCACTTTTCAGTTCGATTGCCTATAAATCGTGTGTTGGAGTTTTTTTTCTATAATTTTCAAATGGAACACTCTATATTTCAATACTGTATTGTATTGTCATCGGTCCTTGACAAACAAGTGTGAAAAGTTTGAATCGAATCTGTACATCTGTACATTCAGTATCAGCTACAGATCCAATAGTCCACTTTTACAATCTATACATCAAATTTCCTTTTTCAAATCGCCATATCTCCCATTGCATCAATTGTAATCGTACAAAAAAAAATTTGAATTGTCATCTCAACGGGCTTCAATTGAGCCTATATCCATTTTTCAATCGAAAGCAGATTTGAAAAATTGCTTGAAAATTAGGATTTTTTGGAAAATCGAAATTTTCCATACCCAATATCTCGGAAGGATGCATCTTATGAAAAACTGAGAAAGAACTTTCCGTTTCAAACACCGGCTATTTTTTGAATAGGTAGGTTCATTTTGGTATCTTTGTGCATTACCACCCCCTAAAATCCACTCCCCCAAAACTGTATCATTGGATTTGACACACCCTCCTTAACAAAATTCAATTCACTCCAAGTTACTGCCATTATCCTATTCTCAAATGGAGATGAATGGGACCTCCGTAAGGATGAACTGTTAAGAGCAGACAGCTGTTGGTACACAGACGGCTCAAAAACACCCCCAGCATCTGGTGCAGGTGTATACGAGCGCAGACCTAGGACAGACATTTCAACCTCTCTAGGATACTATGCAACCGTTTTTCAGGCGGAAATTCACGCCATTGTTTCATGTGGGGAGAGAGTGGAGCAAGCCAATCTCATACATAAAACAATAAAAATTTTCTCGGACAGCCAAGCTGCTTCAAAAGCACTTAGCTCTTGCCGTGTAACGTCGACATTGGTTTTAGACTGCCAAAAAAGACTCTTCTCAATAGGAGAACTCAATAAAGTATTGCTGGTCTGGATCCCTGGCCATTCTGGCATGGAAGGAAACGACTATCTTGCAAGGGAGGGTGCCGCACGTGTTTCCATTGGACTAGAACCTACTATTGGCATCGCAATAAGTTTTGCTAAACAAACACTAAATACCTGGACAGCAAGAAGAGCTTCAGACTTCTGGCATAATTTACCAGGATTGGTTCATTCAAAGGCTTTTATACATCCTTCGAAGTATGTCTCCAAACAAACATTAGACCATAGCAGGCATGACCTACGTCTTTTAACGTCTTTTTACGCCTTTTAACAGGCCACTGTCATCTGAATCATCATAGCTAAAACTTGGACTGTCGGAAGATCCGTCTTTGTTTGGAAGATGATGAAACAGCAGAGCATATAATTTGTGCCTGTAACGCCGCGGCTCGAATCAGGTATCTGATGTTTGGCAGGGTCTCTCTCTCGCCCTCGGACCTGAGATTTCATTCACCAAATAAACTAATCGGTTTTGTTAAAAATCTGAATTTGTTAGGTGGAATCTGAATAGGTGTGAGCCACTCTTGCGAGTCGCAGTGGAGGGCCTTATAGACCCACTCACCACAAACCTAACCTAACCTTCTGCCATTACTTTCGAATTAATCAGCCTACAATTTACTTTCTTGACTAAATTGAAATGTTATTGAATTGTTTTCATACTGAAGAAAATAGTTAACATGTTTGGTTAAAGCGAAAGCGTAGTTTGAATTATGCATAATATGACTACAGGACATATTAATTTCCAATTTACTACCTCGATTACGGTGATAGAGAGTGTATTTGATTCAATTTAATAAATCCATTGAATGGTTTCGAAGTAGCTTTAAAATTGGACGTAAATATAATTTCAACAAGGGCGGATTTTTTTTATATAAGCTCGATTTCAACTGGAGTCTAAATATAAACGATGAATACTCGCTATTTGATAAAAAGTTGGGATGTTTAATGGACCTGAGATGCACTACCTTCATAAAGGAATATTTATAAGACCAGATGTACCAGCAATTTCTCACTCTGTCGGCTATACTTCCTGTACAAATTATTAATGTCTTGGGTTATTTTTACTTTCATTTTTTGTTGACAAGTTACTTCTGCTGTAAAATGATTAATTATTTTCTTAGTAACGGTTATCATAACTGGTTTGAGACATTTCAGTTTCATAAATGAGTTATCGAACGATACCTCTGATTTTGTATAGCCATATTCAAGCGATTTTTCAATGATTTTTTTTTAAATGGTTGAAAGGGAGATTTTGCATTATATCGAATACAGTGTATCCATGAAGTGAGGTATGAATTCATTCATATAAGGGTTTTTGTGTATTTTTATGTACCTTTCAGTATCTGAAGTTTGTGTTTTGCTCTTAAAAGTGTGTTTTCATGTCGCCTCGCAGTCGGGAACTCCTCTTGTAGCAACAGTTCGTCTGTTAATTTTTTGTGCTTCTAATTTTCGGTGAAATTCTTCTGTTTCGGCGCGTGGTAAGTGTGGCGAAGATGAGTATGTATCCGAATTTAGGAGAAGGAGGCGTGGAACTAAAATATCCCCTGCTGCCATATCCTTGGACGAAGCAGTTGTCTGTTTTTGGACTAACGTAGGAAAGTCAAATAACAAGGAGGTTTCCTCAGGAGCTGCCTTTCCGGGCCTTTCGGGTTGTATGTGGAATGGTCGCCACCACAGTTCCTAATATCGGTTTTTGGCCTTGTTGCATTGATCGGATCTGTGTTCGTGTTTGGGTTTTTCACAAACTTTTTTAGTATTGGTTCCTGGCCCTTGCACTCCTATTCCAGTCCCCTCCATACAATTGAATGGCATTATATTGTTTTGTATTTGTACTTTGATCCCATTCCTTCTTGTTACTGAATTACATATCCAATGATTTTGAAAAGTTATACTTCCGTAGTATGATCCAGATTTTATTATTTCACAGAAGCGAAGAGGTTTTTAAATTATTTCCTCTTGACTTAGTTTGTATCTTGTTATTTCTATTAAAAATTCCTACCACCATCTGTATCTGTAGAGTAGGGAGGGTGAGTGTGTAGGCTCACAGCACTTAGGCCACATGTGACCCATTGTACATCCTCCCGAGGAGTTGTCTTCCTAGGTCATTGTCCATCCTGTCCTTCTCAGGAAGGTAGACAGGTCACTGGAAGACATCTCCTTTATATCGGCAGGTGAAGGCCAAGACTCACCGAACACACACTCTCTTATTGACGATAACTCCGGACACTCGCATAAGACATGCCTGACAGTTTCATCTTCCTGTTCACACATCCTGCATAGAGGTGTGTCCACTAACCCCATAGTATGGAGGTGTTTCCTTAGTTGACAGTGACCAGTCAGAAATCCTACTGTTAAACGTAGGTTTTTCCTGGTCATCGCCAAATATTTCTTCGGCGCCAGCTTCCCAGGGTCGCCCAGGGTGATCCTGGCAAAACTGCATCCTCTGATTCCATCCCATCTCCTAAGGGATTGAGCATGGGTGTAACGTTTGGCTAGTTCCGCAATTGTCGAAGTCGTTATGCCGTAGGTGTCACTGGGTCCTGGAATTTTTAGTCCAGCGGCTTCCCTGGCTGAAGAATCAGCAATGCGATTTCCTTTACTCCTGTCGTGCCCTTTAACCCACCTCAGGATAATGTTGTTATCTGCCGAGACGTCAGCTATATCTTGGTGGCACTCTAGTACTAGCCTCGATATAACACGTTGTCTGTTCAAGGCTAATAGGGCTTGTCTACTATCAGTGCAGATTATTATGTTTTTGCCAGAAATTCCTCTTACGGTTAGTTCTTTTGTGGCAATTGAGATGCCAGCCAGTTCTGTTTGAACCACGCTGGTATTGTATCCCATTCCCCACTTAATCTTGAGGCTTAGTGCTCTCTAGTAAACTCCACAGCCTGAGCCTTCTTTCATTTTTGAACTATCTGTATATATGCGTATTGCATTTGCAGCATCTGGCTCTGTGTTCTGTTTTATTTGAATTTTGTAGGGTTTGTTAAACAAAAACCTGGGTTCAATTGCATCGTTGGCTGCCTGCAGCAGAGGTAGCGCAGTGAGCGCTTCCTGCCATAGGCTCAACCTCAATTGGCCCATTCCTACTTCGGGGTTTACACCAGCCGTGCGCAATCGTACCATGGCCATTAACGCATCTTACTTGACTTGTAGGTCCAGAGGGGTCAGACCAGTAATTAGTTCCATTGCTGCGGTTGGTGTTGTTCTCATGGCTCCTGTGATGTTTAAACAAGCCATTTGCTGTATTTGATAAAATCCTACCACCATATGTAGTGGAGTTAAGTTTGGGACCACTTCATAGCTGCCATTGGACATACTTGTTCGTTGGTTTGAATTCCTTAGAGGTTTCTCGTTGTCAGTGGGCTAGTCCTACTGCTTTCCGCGAAAGCTCCATAAGTGAATATTGGTCTCACTATCACTTTACATCTTTTCCAGGATCTTTGGATTAAATTTTCATCCGTCATGTTCTTGCAGAGAATTTGCTTTGTGAATGATCCCTTCACGTTTTTATTCCCCAGGAGTCCACTATCTGGTGTCAGACCCAGTTATTGACTTGTTGTCTCATTTTGAAGTTGAGTTTCATTTTTGTTCTTGACGACTATTTAGCTGGTTTTTATGAAAATGTGTCTTTATTGTGGAAAACACAACTCTTCAAATCGTCATATCACAGAAAAGGGGACTTCCAGGAACGAATTGTGGGATCAATTTCAATAGATAATTGTATAATCCAAATATTTAGTCTAACCCACTCATTGGTTGGTTGAGAAACACAAAAATATCTTATATTTGCGAACTTTGACCTTAAGTAAGGTTTTTTCATTTATAATCATTTTAAGCTATATATATTTAGCAATAATCATTTTCAGTTATAAGCTCATCACTGCTCAGACTGAACGTTCGAATTTGCACATATTAGGTACTCACAAATTAGAATCAAAAATCAGAGAATGATATTTATTATTATATTAGAAACAAAAAATATTCACAATTTTTTGGTAACTTATAAACAACAACCAAAGAATACGTAATATCTCCATTCTCTATTCTAATCTCGCTACTTGACCACCTACCCTTGGTGACCTGTACTGGGACTCTGCACACTGTAGAATTCTACCGGTCGATTTCTACAGTACTATTATTATTATTATTTCAGTCGACAGCAGTTGAAACTCTGTAAACTGTCGAAAAATCTTATTCTACTCCTTACTTATTACTATGAAATATATTTGAGCTTTATGAAAACATCGTCGCCAAAAGACATCTGAATACAGTCGATAGTCGAATTTTATAGTGTGCAGATTCTCAGACCTGATCTATGCGTTAGTCGCCATTTTGGTTGGTTGGTCAATTATTTATCCTTATTTTCTGACAAAAATTGAACTATGCTCAGAACAATGTACCAACAATAACAATAACTAATAACTTATAGGTGGGAGGCATCGAACATTTTAAAAACTATCGTGTCGTGGTCTTTAGTCCTTATTTATTAATGTATAATAATAATATTCAAATAAATGTATATAAAGATATTATAATAGTACATATATATTTTAGGTGATTTTTCCACTTGTCCATTGAAAAAAATAAGAGGACGTAGGTACTTGGGAGGTCTATTACCAAAATCAAAGTGATGTAGTTGGGATGTTCCAATCAGGTCTTACAAGGGATATGGCTTAGTAACAAAAGATGTCCTCTGGACCTCCTCAGTAGGGCTAAAGGTCTAAAACGGATAACGTCTGATAATGGACATCCTGGGAACGTTTCAGGTACGTACTTGTGCTATCTGAGTGTATCCTAGAATAGGTCATTTTTCACTGGACTAATAGCTGGACGATATATTCCAGTCAAAAACTTATGATGCTCGAATTGCTGTCATTTTTATTCCTAATTTTTGGAACTTTAGTTCTTTACGCCAGGTTATGTTTGAGCGACCAGGGGTCGCGACGCAAAAGATCTGACCGTTACGCGTTACGTTACGCTGCGTTATGTTACATTGCTTCGTTATGTGCCTTGCTTTTGCGTGCTTGTGCCTCCTTAGTCTCTCTCTCGTTTACGAAGCAGCGATTGATACGCCCGCGTGCAATGCGAGCATTCTAACCACTGAACCACCGATGCTTTATTGAAATTCTATGCAAAGCTGGTATTCGCAGTGCTAGTGATCTACTTGAATTTCGGATAAATTTTTACTATTATTTCCATAATTTTTTTTGCGCGATTAAGGGGTCTAGCTACTTTTCGAAATACAGGGTGTTGAAATTTTGAAAACTTGAATGTTTTAATTCGATAACTTTAAAATGGATTGATAAATTGATTTGACATTTGGCAGGTAGTTTTTAAATGTAAAAGGGCATATTTTGAAAGAAATTGTAGTTTGTGCAACTAGTGTGGATATGATGGCCATATCGCACGAGGACGAAGATGAAGCACGACGCCGTAGTCGGAGTGCTCAATCGTTCAAGTGCGATATGGACAATCCACACGAGTCGAGCAGCATATTTTTTCTACGACCCACTTAGGAAAAATTCTAGAAAATAAAAATTTCTATAAACTGTAATATAACTTCAAATTAAAAATTTAACAATTCAATTTTATGTTTCCACTAATTTTGTGGTAAACGAATGTCCAATTTGTATAATGCTACGGCTTCCTTTTTTAAATATACGATGCTGTTATAAGTAGATGTTGCCAGTCGGACTCCCTCATGGAGGGTACCGTACCATTATCTATAATAATGAATATTCTGCTAAATATTTCAAACGTCTACCTGTTGTCGTTATTAATATCAAGCAGAATGATTATTTAAAAATAAAATTGGCAATAAAAAAAATTTCTCGCGGGGAATCGAACCCGGGTCTACCGCGTGAGAGTCTGGTGTGCTTACTACTCAACCACCAAAGAATATGCAAATTGTTTATCTATAACGTCAGATGTATTACATAACTTTTGCTTAAAAGGAACTAAAGTTCCTACCATGTGTCCCGCGACACGTTCTACCTTTTTTTATTTCACGTTTTTCTTGCTCTAAATTCACAGTGGAATAAATAAAGTCAATCAACTTGTCATCTTCTAGTAGACTATCGAATATCTGTCGCCACTATTATTTTTCACTAGAAACGCATTAATCAGTTTTTTAGTGGAAACACGCTTCATGTTTGCAGCCACTCTAAATAGAACAGGTACATTTTTATTGCTCCTTTCAAAGCATCTAAAACGTTGAAAGATGTTTTGAAAAATGAAAATGTGTTGAAAGTTGTTGACATCATGCCAACAGGACAAATTCTGTGAAATTTACGGTATAATAAGTAAGACGAACAGAGTTGTCACGGATATAATTTTTGAATGGGAGCACCGAATAGTAATATGGGAGTGAGGTGCCAACAAAAACTAAGAATTTGTTTAAATAGAAAAAAATTCTGGTTATACTATTCACAAAGCTATCTATTTTCACGGTTTGGACAAAAATGCTGCTTCTGGATGTATTGTGTTAAGTAAACAAATTCTCAAATCTAACGATTCAAATAATTTATGTTAATTTGGAACTATTCATGGGATTGAAAATATATATTGTGGTGAAATAAACGCATTTCTTCGGTTATTATATTATATATTATTATAGGCCTATCAAACGAGTCCAAAAACAATTAATTCCATCACTTTATTGATAAGTAGTTCCTGTTTTTTGGTGAATAAATAATAGCTTTAAAGATGTCTTGATAGCCCAAAAGAAGATCATTGTTGTATTGCTGATATTTCTCGTCGCACTATCTGACATGTACTTTTATCATGAAAAGTTAGAAATCTTAACATTGTCGTGTTTTATGTTTTTGAATTATATGTGTTTGTTTATACTCAAATAAAATATCGTAAGAGTTTCATACAAGACATTGTAATGATCTACATGTAGCTTTATCTGAGGAAAATATTCATTTCAAATATCTGGCTTTACTAGTGCAATGGTTTTATAATAAATTAGAATCTGTACTATACTAATACAATTCAAAAAAATCCTATTAAAATCATTCTCAAATTAATGTTTTCACTCTACAATTCTTAAACTCGTGAAGGTTGTATAAATAATCATTTATTTGTTTGTTCATATTAAGATTTGATATTTTATCAGATATTGTTCAAATATAATTTGCAAATCAATTTTATATTAGGATAACGATCAAGTTTTTATTGTGACTAATTCTATGCAGATTTTGTTGTTTGCTGGAAAGAATATGAAGAATTATTATCATTATACAATTTCAACGGCAAGCAAAACATAATAATTACAAATCCAGAGGTCAAAATTTGACCATCCCTAGGAAAGTTACGACGCTTTGAAAGTTTCTTGCTGCGCCACCCCTTTATAATATTAATAATGGAAATGTTGATGGTTCTGCTCGCGTGAGAATACTTTTACCCCACAATTGGGTGAATTGGGTGAAAAAAGGAAAAACTGATTTATGTAAAGAGGTATATAAATCCAGAGACGTCACTTTTACAAAAAAAAATACAAAAATGCGTCAAATTGCTACCTATATACAAGAAAGGAGATAAGCAAGACTGGAAGAACTATCTAGACCAAGCAACGGCTCATGCGAGTATGGTAATTTTTGACGAAAATCCCAGTAGTAAACGGATGATGCCATCATAAAAGACATTGCGTAGTATAATTTTGATATGTTTTGGACCAACATATGTTATCCAGTAATTTGTTATGAGCATTTAAAACGAAAAAACACCTTTTTTCAACAAAACGAGGGGTCGAGCGAGTCAGTCGGATAATTGGGAACCGAGAAAATCTGAAAATACCGGAAAATTAGTAATTTTTTTTGAAAATTCATATCCTCCTCATTTTTCATTAGCAAGAGCTGAAACTTGGTACAAAAGAAGTTCTTCGCATACCCTTTATACGCGCGAAGAGCAGACGCCATGCGACGGTTACTTTGAAGACAATTGCAATTTCAATTTTTCCATACTATGATTATCAGCGTGGGTACTGACAAGAAAGCTAAAATCGAGAATACAAACCAGGGAAATGAAGTACCTACGAGAAGTTTTAGGAGGGTCGAGAAAAACTAGGTGTAAGACCAATTTCAAAGACAATTGGAACCAATCAGTTGAGATGGTTTGGACACCTATTAAGGATGAACAGCGAGAGAACGGTAGAAAAGATATGGAAAGCAAAACAACCAGGCCAACAGGCAGACCACTTACAGCATGGGATGACACCATCAATGAAATATTAGAACGAAGGGGGATAGATAGAAAAGGAGGAAATAAATTGGCAGAAGATGAAAAGAAATGGAAACACACCCTACCCCTTTCTTAGGTAGAAGGGTGTATGGATTATGACTTCCCGCCCTCACCTCCCGTCCTCTAAAATATAATGATCGTAACCTAATATTATCTATTTTAAATAAATATTTTTCATATTCAAAATATAACACATTGATAAATATTATAATACCTATTTCTGGAAGGGTACAATCCATCAATTTTTCATCGGAAGACATTTGACACTGAGCGATTTCAACCCTCAACGTGGTCCACGTAACCATCAATGTATAATCATAACCATATCACGGATTTTACTGATGTAACCTGCTGAATCTCGACTGTATATCATTTCAGTTCAGAGCTTCCATCATGGATGTACGATGGACTTTCCAAAAAGTGACTTATTTTCTTTTGTTTTCCATTCTGTCGAACAATCCCCATGACTATTTTTTTTTTCAACTTTGCATTTTCACTATTCCAATTTTTAGTTGTTGTTTTTGACTAAAATTAATCTGCCAAAAATTTGGAGAAGTATGTATTTTTTGTTGAGCTGAATTGAATGTTGTTGATGGCTGGATTGAAAAAAATTAATACGAGCGAACTCTGAATTTGTTCTTCTCGCCTATCCTTCCTGTATCCTCTCAACACCGAAAATTTTTCCCGCGCGACTTTTCTCCCCACACACCCATTTTAGTCTCCCGTAGTTCTAATGTCCATTCTTTACATCCAAATGCTACTAACAGTTTCATAATTGCTTTGTATAGGTTTTCCCAATTTCAATCTACGTGGAATTATTTCATCCGTACGTACTCTGTTGAGTGAATTCACACAGAGATTTTCCATTATGATTTTTCATTGTAGTTTTTCAATGGAGTGAACTGTTTCTACTTTTTAAAATTTATGAGTATGTCCTGGATCTGCTGTCCAGTCTGTATTCTTGATCCCATCATTTCATAACTTTAGTTTCTTTATACTTTATTGGCATACCAATTTTCTGTGGTATTTTACCCAACCACTTCTTAAAATTATTTTCTACTTCTTGAAATTATAACGACATGATTTGGTTTTGAAAATGCCAAACACTGGAGAGCTATTTATGATGAACTAATCTGTTTCCTTTGATAATAATACTTTCCAGTTATTATCACTGACTATGGATAAAACTTTTCCAATTTTTCTTATTCAAAATTATGTGTAAATCGTGTATTTAGACCGGATTCACTAATTCATTTATCAATCGTCTACAAGTGTAGCGAAGAATTATATTCCAACGGCAGAGGTAGCTGTCGATCTTTAATAAAAAATGTAATTTCAAATATTTTAAAATTCAGACCATAAATTAGGATCCTCTTGGCAGTGCCGGTGTTATAATATAAGTGCTGCTGACTTACAAAATCGTAATAAAATGTGCTTCCAAAAACCAGATGGTAACAAAGCCTGTACTGTGGGTCATTTTAGTCCTTCTACCTGTTTTAATTGTAACACATTTGAATATAGCCATAAAGTTCAATAAATTTTATTTCTTTATTGCTTTATTCTTCACCCAACGCAACGGTCGGTAGCTGCTTTCTTTTGACGTTAAAATCCGCAATTTTTTTTGAGTTGGGTAATATAATTTTTTTATTTATTGCGGCCTAAAGTAAAATTATAGTGGCCGAGGAAACACAGTAAAAGTATTCACCGACACGGCATTTTGCAGATAGATAGATAGATAGATAGTTTTTATTGTGCATTAGATACATCTTATCACAAGGGTTCGGTACATAAATTAGGTTAGTATATAATATATTTTGTGATTATCTATTCTCCGCATGCAAAAGCTCTTAACTTTAATATACCAATGACAATATTGGCTAGAGCAGAGAGCTCGGGGAGATTGTCATTATTGACGTTTAAATAGTGTACTAGACCATCAATACCATCCACACCATTAAAAAATCTGTCATTTTGCAGATACTCACTTACCTGACAACTTTATCATGT